>JBAMJV010006678.1:0-121955 GCA_037951105.1 Echinarachnius parma
GTTTGTGGGGCATTTTCTGATGATGTGACAATGTGTATTTATAGCGTAAATGCTGATGGATCATGAGTTGACTTAACATCTTGTTTTTCATTCATCGCTTTCAATATGAGTATTTTGTTGCGAGTCCTTTATGGTATGATACTCGCTCTCAATAACTTGCCAGATCTTTTTTTTTGTTTGGGGGTGGGGGGGGGGGGGGGGGGGGGGTGGTAGGCTTTCATGTAAAGAATCTCTCATATCTGCCCAACCATATTTCAAGCACTCTCTCATATATTGGCATATTAAAGTTGACACTATTTAAAAAAAACCGTTGTTCATTGTGTATTTGTAAGTGTTAAATATTGTTATAATTGTTATAATTTTAGATTTGAATTCTAATTAGAATAAATATATAACCAGAACCAGTCAAGTATAATAATACAAAACATTAAAGGAATAGTACAGTTCTGTTCAAACAGAATGTTAGTAACTAAAATTTGTCAGTTATCATTAAAAGCTAATAGTTATAATCCAATGATGCATGAATGGTAGAAAACATATAAACGGCTACGTTACAGGACTGGCGCCCTCCAGACAACTCGAGTTTCAACAATTTTTAAATCAAAATGAGAACGTGGTTACTGTTTAATGAAAGTAATTATTCAATAGGGGGATCACCAAAAACAATTTAAAAACCATTTTGGTACATTTTCAGAAATGTGTAGGATTAATAAAATTTTCTTAAATTATGATATAAAAGTTGGTCCCCAATGTTTGTTCCAATGATATATATTTATGGATATTTCAGCCGTTTCTGAACCGATTTTGATCAAACAAAGTTGATTCTGTCATTGATTTTTGTTTCTTCAAATTTCAAACTGATTTTTGAATTACCTCACAATAATATTTCTTGAAGCGCCCTCTAAACCAAAACTCAACTACCCCTTTAATATTACTCTTGCCAGCTCCTAGCTTTCGGTGAAGGTCGGGACTTTGGTTCTGCTACGAGGGCGTATGAACAGGCTCTTGAGAGGACTAGGACCAACATCCAGTGGATGAAGAACTATCAAGAGACTATCACAACCTGGCTCAAGAATAAACTGCAATCATGAACAATAACCTCAAATCTATTCACGTAACATTAGGACCAGACTGAAAAATCAGTCTATGTTACGATGGTTGTTCCACTAAGACTGTGTCTGGTTCCACTGATCCTCCATGGGTGGGTAGTATGACCTCATATATATTTATATAAAATAGAACCCCATAAAGAGTCGGTTATTTCTGACTACCTTATGACAAGTACCACTGAAATAGCTGCAACCTAGAGGACAATTACCATTATAGGTCTATCCCAAATTACCACATTTTTCAAACTCACTTTAAGACCCACTTGTTTCTAAATGCTTATTAGATTTATATGATGTATTAATTACATTTGTATATAGTGTACGTAAAATCAACTATAAGAATTAGTCTTTAATAGAATGTTTTTCTTTCTCTTTGTTAATGTACAGCGCATTGATATGCTGTAATGGTAATGAAATGCGCTATATAAGAACCAGTTATTATTATTATCATTATTATTATTATATTGATTTGAATTCATATGAGGTAGTGTGGTATTATTATTTGGGCAAATCGAGGCAGAGGTTCAGTAGTGCTAGAGAACGTAATGGCAGATTATGATCTAAAACTTCCTCAAGGACATCACGCCTTTGCAAGGTAGAGTCTGATAGAATGCACATGGCATATGACAATAAAAATCCTTACCTTATATAAATGATTTGATTCAGTATTGTGTAACTACATTAATTTTAGCGGTAATTTAGTCACATATGAATACCGACTGACCATACATTTTGGTGTAACTTTCTTCTAGTACCTATGTGTAAGAGTCCATACATGACAATGTACCTCAATACATATACATATTCTTTAAAGTTATAGTGATGTATGTTAGACTAGCTAGGAGCTCTCTTGTATATCAATATCATGTTATGATGATTAAAAGAAGGCAAAGAAAATGGGATTCCAACGGGAATTCCCGTTGGAATCCCATTTTCTTTGCCTTCTTTTAATCACATTGTATTTCTGGTCAGTTTCTCTATCTGTTTGAATTAATATCATGTTATGTTAGATTGATTATCTTTCATATTTAACCTACCAATATTCTTTAAGGAACTATCCATTTATAAATATTTTGAAAGATATTGCCGTATTACCATTACATTTTTTCTGTTATCATGTGTACATAAGAAACTTGTGTTATTCACTTTATCATGTTCATATAAATTTCACTTGAATGTTTATTAAGTGGAAATGTTATCAATATACAATGAGTGATTTCAAGCTTGGTGCGCTGGTATTAGTTTTTATTAAAACAACACCGGCCTTAAAACCGAACTTGAAATCACTCAATTTTGAATATTCATGTAACATTTGATAAACTTGTGATTTGCAGTATATACTAGAACTGAAATAAAGACTGAAAATTGACCAACATAAAGTTAAATTCTCTTTAATTTCAAATGAACACACATACAGTATAATATAATTATATTTACAAGATATAAACAATTATTGTTGGTTATTCTTGGAAGTAAAGGAGCTTTCATCTAAGGTCCTGAAAATGAGTGATGAAAGACTGGAGATTATTTACATTCATAGTTTGGGTGATATCTGTTGAATATGGAAGATAAATACAATTTAATTTTAATAATTATTCAACCGCACACTGCCAAATAGTTATCTAAGAAATGCAAAATTTGTTATCAATGTTTAGAAAGTGAGCTCAGTTCAGACAATCCAGCACCGTCTGAAGTTTATGCAACGTATTATGCAACGTTTTCAAATAGACTTTTCTTTTTAATACACTTTGAAGACTAGACCAAGTTGAGGATTTGTTGAGCATCAATTCATCAGAATCTTCCTACATAAGAAGTTTCTATCTAAAGTGTCCAGTAAAAGGACTAGGTGGCAGTTTTCCCTGGATATAACTTTCAGATAAGAAAGTACCAATTTTTCATCTATCTTGCTTTTGCAATCTATATTATATATCTATATTAATAATGTAATTCATTTCAATATTATTCACCTTAATTTCCTAAATTTGCCCTAGAAAATTTGAACAAAGATGAAGTTTAAGTTCAGCTCTGTAATATTGACGTATATTCACATTTTTAATGTCATAACACTGGATTAGTGCTACAATATTTTCAAAGCCTACACCTCAACAACTTGAGAGAAAGATAAATTATCTTTATTCCACTGCTGAGTCTTCCAACACAGTATTACCTAAAATTCAGAAATTACTTCTAATAAATACAATCAATAATATGACAGTTACAGAATTCAAAAGAAACACATATTTGCATGTTCTTTCATAGTTCTTCACACTGGACGGATGCACTGTCTTGCAACTATACAACCTACTGGACACTTAGAAAATACATTATCAGAATGAAAACACTTTATTATATACAAACAACATCATATGCCAAGGTGCAAAAGTATAAAATCATACGGAAAATTGATCTGCAATTGGTCAATTTAATATCTGTCAAATTTAAATGCTTTCCTTTCATACAAATACTTAAATATTTTGAGATTTTGTTGACATTTTAATAATGACAAATATATTGTTCCAAAATATTTTCTTCACAAATTTGTGTTTGTGAATGTTTGTACAAAGCGCTGTTCAGAAAACATCAGACCAAAGTAAACTAACACTGATGCATGAAAATGACATTGCCATACAATATGCTTTTATCCTTCAGCAAGATAATCAATCCATTATTGCTGCTCTCTACCCAGATGTATACATGGGGATCATGTAGGACCAGTTGAGTGCGCCTTATGGCTGACAGGATGCATACTCATGTGGGATTGATTTGAGTGTGTCCAATGAGTGACCAGGGTAATTATTTCATTTCAAAGTGTTTAGAGAGATAATGATCAATCATATCGATCTACAACTTTCTTCTCAAAGAGCTTAGAGGCTGGCCTGCAGTAGGCGCTATAACAAATATGTATTATTATTATTATTATTATTATATTAGGCACTAAATAAATTGAGTATATTCTCATTATTATCATATGATAGATTCAGATTCATTTTATGCACTCAAAACAGACAAGGATGCTAATTGAGGCTAGAAGGCCTCAGGACCAGATGCGTACGCTGTTGTCTGCACCACCAGACACCAGGTAGTCACCAGCTCGGTCAAACATGACGGAATGCACAGCATCCTCATGCCCAGCCAGGCTTGAGAGCTAGGAGGATAGTTAGGAGAGAAAAGACAAAAATGTACAGTGTTATATTATTGGTCATTATTATTTTCACAGTCATCATTATAATCCTCAATGACTTTACTATTATCTTCATTATCAGTGACATCTGTATAATCTTTACCATGGCTATTATTATCATCATCATCATCACCATCATCATCATCATCATCATCGTCGTCATCATCGTCATTGTCATCATCGTCATCATCATCATCATCATCATCATCATTATCATCATCATCATCACCATTTATTATTAATACATATTAAAAATGCACAATGTTATATTATTGGTCATTATTATTTTCACAGTCATCATTATAATCCTCAATGACTTTACTATTATCTTCATTATCAGTGACATCTGTATAATCTTTACCATGGCTATTATTATCATCATCATCATCATCATCATCATCATCATCATCATCATCGTCGTCATCATCGTCATTGTCATCGTCATCATCATCATCATTATCATCATCACCATCATCATCATCAACATAAACTCCATTACCTCATCAGTTCATTTACTGTACAAAGATAGCATATAGAAATACAAAGTTTATTCTTCAGGACATCTATATTTTGGGGGAATGATAGAATATTTCTAGGAAGAGTCATCTTTATCTTACCTGTCCAGACGTGAGGTCAATCATCTTGACCGTTCCATCGTTGCTGGCCACAGCAAGGACGGTGCCTGTGGGGTCAAAGGCTGAGCGGTTGGCTGGGTGGGGGCCTACGTCAAACGTGGCCATAGGGGCACAGGTCCGTGTGTCCCAGACACGCACAATACCGTAGGAGTCGCAGGAAGCCACGCTGTCACCACGCATGCTGAAGGTTGCTTGGTTGACTGAGTGGACGTGGCCGTAGAAGGTCTGCCCGCAAAGACCCTAAAGGAATACAACAATAACAACAAAATAGATAAGGGAAATAAATACTCAATTTGGAGTAATTACACCAATAATTGATGAAGTTGAGACTTTGCGCGGAGACAAGACCCTGTCTAGTCCAAGAACTAGAGCACTATGTACAGTATCCACTTCATCCAATTCCATGGACCTTACATTCACAGAGCATATTATATCTGATGAAACAGGACCATTTCTAATTCCCGAGTTCATAATTAGTTATTTTTTGTTGTGTCGAGGCATCATCTTTCAGAAGAAAGTGCTACCAAATATCTCCAGCTACTACCGGGCTAATGTTTTGCAATTCTATTATGAAATGAGTCTTGATGGCTAGGGCAGTGAGGACATCATACAAGAAGAGTTGGAACATGTACAACAAAAAAAATTAAATCTGATTTATTGATGAAATTTGATGGAAAGATGATTTTACAAAAACAGTCCACAATGATTTTACTACAGTCTAACCTGTATAGTGACCACCTAAGGGAAACAGGAAAAGTAGTTACTGTAGATAGGTGACCACTTTATTAAAATAATAAGACAGGTTCCATACCATTGTTTTTTCTGAGCAGGGGATCATTTTGGTGGCCACTCTAGGCAGGTTGACTGCTATAGACAGGTGGCCACTAAGACAGGTTTGACCATATTTACATTATATAGACATGATATAGGTCTTACCGTTCTAGCATCCCAAAGAGACACAGTCTTGTCTGCGGAGGCTGTGAGGATGTTGTTAGAGTAAGGCAGGAACATGACAGAGTTGACCGAGTCTGCATGGCCCCTCAGTGTGTAGCGGCATCTCAAACTGCACAGAAAAACAACAATAATTATAGTTGTGAAAACTCATTTAAACTAGTATTTACAATAAATAACGTAAAGAAAAAAGTACAGATGCAAAATGTTTTATTCAAATCCATGATAATTACAATGCTGAATTTTATTATTAAAAAAATGGAAAACACAAATTCATAGGATGGCTAACAAAGCAAGTGGAAGAGAGAAGACCAAATAACGATCAAAATATACACCAAGGTGAGATGTAGAAGCTTTTATTTCAAGTCAGTCTGCCTTTATTGTGATTTTGCTTGGCTTATTTGGTTTCAGAAATTGTTGATGGTCTGAGCTAAATATTGGTTCATGTGCTTGGCATGTTATTTCCCACCCTAGCTATCCTCTGTAAATCCAGACTATGCACTTCATACTGCACATTACCCCTTCAAACTCCTCCCTCAAGAAACAACACTGCAAACTTCTCTTTTTTAGTACTATCCAAGTACTTCTAAACTCTTCAAAGAAAATAAGAAACACTGACTCTGTAATTCCCCCAGTATCTATTTTAGTTATTATATCAGTGCACATAATCTGTAGAATTGTGTAGTACACATCTCTTACCTGTTAAGATCCCATATCTTGGATGTGTTGTCCATGGATGCACTTGCCACAAAGTCTCCACATGTATGCCAGGTACAGCCCCAAACTGGACAAAACAAGCCAAATATACATAATGATAATGTAAGGTTACTAACAGTGACAGGGCTGTCAACTTGGGCGAACTGCTTGGAGGGAGATTTCAACTTGGGGGAACTGCTTGGAGGGAGATTGGTTTTCCTCTCACCTGCCCTCCAAAAAGTCGCTCAGTGTTGGGGGGGGGGGGGGGGGGGGGGGGGGGTGTCCGTAGTAAATTTTCTAAGCCGAGACCAAGTACTTCCAAATTTTTCGAGGCCGAGACCGAGACCATTTGGGTGGGGGGTGTCCGGGAGAAACCGGGAAATTTGTGTGGTGGTGTGAGACTCCCTCCAAATGCGGAAGGGTTGACAGCTGCACTTGCCACAAAGTCTCCACATGTATGCCAGGTACAGCCCCAAACTGAACAAAACAAGCCAAAAATACATAATGATACGTTACTAACAGTGACATTGCACTTGCCACAAAGTCTCCACACGTATGCCAGGTACAGCCCCACACTGAACAAAACAAGCCAAACATACATAATGATAATGTAAGGTTACTAACAGTGACATTGCACTTGCCACAAAGTCTCCACACATATGCCAGGTACAGCCCCAAACTGGACAAAACAAGCCAAACATAAAGAATGATAATAGTAGGTTACTAACAGTGATATTTCACATCTCACTCAGATATAAAGTAGTCTATACATAGTGGGGTAACAGATGAATTAATGGGCACTCCAGTTAACCCCCTGCCTACAGGATATTGCAATTCCCAAAGAATTAATACATGGTACAACTGGTTCCCATACTATGGCATAGTGAACAGGTTAATAGAGTATGGTGTGAATGAACACTCTCTATACGGCAGGTCTTGACTTTGATAGTAAACTGACAATCATTTCATAAGATATCAAAATTAATAGCTATTTCAGAATATGTGATTATAGCCCTGTGACCTTTAAACTTTGACCTCACATGATTAATAAACACATGATAATGCAGAGAAACCGACAGAGGACTGCGTGGATCGCAGACATCCAAACATATTGCCTTCCATTTGTTGACCTGAACCCAGATCTATCCATCCATCCATCCATCCATCCATCCATCCATCCATCCATCCATCCATCCATCCATCCATCCATCCATCCATCCATCCATCCATCCAAGGTATGCACACACTCGGCTTTTGAGAAGTCCCAGATCTTACTATCTATCTATCTATATATCTTTCTATCTATCGGTCTATCACCTATCTATCTATCTATCTTAGTAAGATGTACCTGCATGTTGGTGCTCAGAGAAGGTATGCACACACTCGGCCTTTGAGAAGTCCCAGATCTTACTATATATCTATCTATCTATCTATCTTAGTAAGATGTACCTGCATGTTGGTGTTCAGAGAAGGTATGCACACACTCTGCCTTGGAGAAGTCCCATATGCATATATCTATCTATCTATCAATCTATCACCTATCTATCTATCTATCTTAGTAAGACATACCTGCATGTTGGTGTTCAGAGAAGGTATGCACACACTCTGCCTTGGAGAAGTCCCAGATCTTCACTGTTGTATCACCACTTGCAGTCACCAGTTGGGAACCACTACAAGCAAAGTGTTAATAACATGTGTTAATCTTCACTGTTAAATCATCATTAGCATGTTCTCGGTTAAGATTCACTATCAAAGAATTGCCAAAATACAAAATAATTTTATATTAAACATGTTCAATGTGTGTCTTTTGATATATCCAGTTCAATATCCATTAATTCATACAATTCTTAAGATATCTGGGAAATATAATCTGGCAAGCATTTCTAGTTAGCCTAATGACCCAATGCATACAAATAAATATTAGGATCTTAGATCTATCAAACCACTCTGTAACATATATTATGAGAACATAATATTTTTGCCATTTAAACAAAAATATAAATGTATATTATTATCTCATGCGAAATTGGAGGTATAGTCTCTACTGTACTCAAAACACTTCTTGTTCTTCTTCCAAGTACAGTCCAAACAACAGTTAGGGGAACAAACCCACTGAAGACGGTCCAATTGAGGTATAACATGTATTCTCCAAGGATGCATAGCCTGAGTAGTTTTTGGACTTGTATGACTGTATGACTGGTGTAGCACAATGAATGTCCAGTTCACATTTAACTCGTTCAGCGTGTTCACGAAAACACTCAGGCTTGGGTATAGGGAGAATACATGCTATTCCTAATTCATGAAAAGTTGTGATCAATCGCCAAGTTGCGATTAAACGAAAGTCAGAAAATATGCGCATTTGAGCCAGTCAGACTTGACCATTTAGGCACATTTTTCTGACTTGCAATTAATCTTAACTTTGCGATTGATCGCAACTCTTTATTCAACACCCCCCTGAAGGGGTTAAAAGGTTGATCGAGGATTTACCTTGGATGGAAGTCACAGTCAGCGATCCAGTCCGTGTGTCCCTCCCCGGTCATGATGATGTCACCGCTAGGAACAGACCACATCTTCCAGGTCTGGTCATCACTCACCGTTGCTAGGATCTGCTTGCGGGGATGCAGGGCAATCCTGTGGCAAGGGGGGAGGAACCAATGATAGGGTTATCATCCGGTTATGCAATGCTAGAAATTTAATTTTGTTTCCTTTGTGGCCAAGTTGGGCAAGTAAAAACAATACTTTTCAAATTCTAGTGGCCCCAAACAAAGAAAAACATTACAAATTATGTTATATTTTGTTACCCATTTGCCCAGTGGAATTAAGAATAAATTAAATTGAGTGGCCTAGTTCAGGACAGGTATGCCATCTCCTGAAAGACACTGCTTACAGATGTACGCCACTGATCTGGACATGCCCCGGCCTGGCTATCTAGACATGCCCCTAAGCTAGCTTAGTTCATAGCTAAGTCTATTTTGGATGACGAGGCTATATAACTTACCCACTGACAGCAAGGCTGTGGGCCTGGAAGGTGTGAGCGAGTCTGAATCCCCCGGTTCTAGTGAGATGGGCCGACGGTCCTTTCACACTGGCCAGCTGAGGGTTCACACCATTGTCCACAGGGAACTCAGAATCCTGCCACAATAATGGAAATATATATTATGCAAGAAGTGATCTCTAGAGTACAGAGGATATTATATGAACTAAATGAAGACTATTTGATATTGGTAGAACATGGCTAATTCACAGACCTCAGCAATAGTTTGCAGCCATAAATTGGTCTATAAAAGAGTGGCCAAGACAATGCAACATTTTGTCCCTTTTCCACATGATTGATAAGGAGACTCAGATTTGTAAATAATTGGAAAGCTTGTATTAATTAGCAATATAAATGTTTTGCTTATTTTCTACACCACTCTTTATAATAACTATCCATGGTGTTACATGCTATGTATCAGGAATGAGGGCAAATGGTTCCACAGTTATCTTGATGGCTCACTCAACACTGAATATTGTATCATTATTGTAATAAAACATAACAACAAAGTTGTTTGATGGTGTTACCAACCTTGGGATGGCGAGGCATGGATTGGTCAGTGACGTCCATACTGCCCGGGTCAGGGATGAAGGGTTCTTCGGTCATCTCCCTGGCCTGCTTGACATTGGTCTGGGTAGGCCCCACACCAGAGGCGTACATCAGCCGTCTCTCATTCATCGTCATGTCATTGGTTGCTCCCTCTTGCAGACCGCTCTCCAAGCTGCGCAGGGTCGCCTGCAGGGCAGACACCTGTCAGGGGAAGGGCAGAGGCATGGTTACAAGCCACATCTATGCAGAGATGGTAGTCACCTGGCATCATCTACATTGTCTAGATTTATGTGATTTGAATTAACCTCATACATTTTAACTCTCATATTTAACTTGTTTACCCTGGTAGCCTAGTTTTGGGTATATTAATTGTGATTTTCTTCCCTGGACAAAACTTTAAAATATGCTAGGTTTAAGTAGGTGCCGTAAACATAAAGAATGACTTATATTGGTTCATCTAATAACCGTTTAGTGCAATGGTTTTACTGAAACATTGAATTGAGCAATATGTGAACTAACCTGGTTGACTGCTCGGTCCCTCTCCAGTTTGGCCAGCATGCGTTCCTTCATCACAGCCTCATACTTCTGCTTGAGCTGCTGCACAGTGGGTTCATACGAGGTATAATGACGTTTCAGCCTTCTGATGTTTGACTGAAACATTAAGTCAAGCAATATGTGAACTAACCTGGTTGACTGCTCGGTCCCTCTCCAGTTTGGCCAGCATGCGTTCCTTCATCACGGCCTCATACTTCTGCTTGAGCTGCTGCAGAGTGGGTTCATACGAGGTATAATGACGTTTCAGCCTTCTGATGTTTGACTGAAACATTAAATCAAGCAATATGTGAACTAACCTGGTTGACTGCCCGGTCCCTCTCCAGTTTGGCCAGCATGCGTTCCTTCATCACGGCCTCATACTTCTGCTTGAGCTGCTGCAGAGTGGGTTCATACGAGGTATAATGACGTTTCAGCCTTCTGATGTTTGACTGAAACATTAAATCAAGCAATATGTGAACTAACCTGGTTGACTGCCCGGTCCCTCTCCAGTTTGGCCAGCATGCGTTCCTTCATCACGGCCTCATACTTCTGCTTGAGCTGCTGCAGAGTGGGTTCATACGAGGTATAATGACGTTTCAGCCTTCTGATGTCATCAATGAGTTTATTCTTCTCCTGAACAACCCTCTTGTGGTGCATGCGGTGGAAGTCTCGCTCCTTCCTCAGCTTCACGTACGTCTCCTTTGCTTTCCTGTTCAACCAACCAATCATATAGTTATTCAGTGAAAATTAATGGATGAAATAGTGTATGAAACACAAAAACTTGATGTCTTAATATGAATGCTGGAGCTTGTATGCAGTACAGTCCTCGTCGTGATTATAGTTAGTAAAAACTGACTCAAGGAGATGACACATTCATAAAAGGTAATAAAGATAAATAAATTGTTTTTGTACCATCACTGACAGGTTGGTCAGTATTCTCATATTTTATAAAGCTCTTATTCAATCATGAATGAAAAATATATATAAGTCCATGTGTTGGAGTTCCAAAATAAGGTAAAATGAGATGAGGATGCTAATGCATTTTCTCAAACTATTTTTGCTTGCTATAATAACAGGCACATAATATTAATTTGAAACATTGCTTTTTTCTCTTACAAAGGAAAATCTTCCACCAAGTTTTGAACAGTTAACATTAGAAGCCAAATGACATATAATTTGCCTTACATAGCGGCATCCCTGAAGCGGTCGACATCGGTTCGTAGATTCTTGACCTGTGAATCCAGCTGCTGATTGCGTCCATAGATGTCAGGCACAATCCCAACATCCTCCTCATTCAGCAGCCCTCTCTGCTGCAGCTCATACCTGGTATATTGAGATACACATTCACAATTATAAATCCAGCTCTCTGCTGCAGCTCATACCTGGTATATTGAGATACACATTCACAATTATAAATCCAGCTCTCTGCTGCAGCTCATACCTGGTATATTGAGATACACATTCACAATTATAAATCCAGCTCTCTGCTGCAGCTCATACCTGGTATATTGAGATACACATTCACAATTATAAATCCACCTCTCTGCTGCAGCTCATACCTGGTATATTGAGATACACATTCACAATTATATATACACCTCTCTGCTGCAGCTCATACCTGGTAGATTGAGATAAACATTCACAATTATAAATCCAGCTCTCTGCTGCAGCTCATACCTGGTATATTGAGATACACATTCACAATTATAAATCCAGCTCTCTGCTGCAGCTCATACCTGGTATATTGAGATACACATTCACAATTATAAATCCACCTCTCTGCTGCAGCTCATACCTGGCATTGAGATAAACATGCATTCACAATTATAAATCCACCTCTCTGCTGCAGCTCATACCTGGTATATCGAGATACACATTCACAATTATAAATCCAGCTCTCTGCTGCAGCTCATACCTGGTATATTGAGATACACATTCACAATTATAAATCCAGCTCTCTGCTGCAGCTCATACCTGGTATATTGAGATACACATTCACAATTATAAATCCAGCTCTCTGCTGCAGCTCATACCTGGTATATTGAGATACACATTCACAATTATAAATCCAGCTCTCTGCTGCAGCTCATACCTGGTATATTGAGATACACATTCACAATTATTAATCCAGCTCTCTGCTGCAGCTCATACCTGGTATATTGAGATAAACATTCACAATTATAAATCCACCTCTCTGCTGCAGCTCATACCTGGTATATTGAGATAAACATTCACAATTATAAATCCACCTCTCTGCTGCAGCTCATACCTGGTATATTGAGATAAACATTCACAATTATAAATCCAGCTCTCTGCTGCAGCTCATACCTGGCATTGAGATAAACATACACAATTATAAATCCAGCTCTCTGCTGCAGCTCATACCTGGTATATTGAGATAAACATTCACAATTATAAATCCAGCTCTCTGCTGCAGCTCATACCTGGTATATTGAGATAAACATTCACAATTATAAATCCAGCTCTCTGCTGCAGCTCATACCTGGTATATTGAGATAAACATTCACAATTATAAATCCAGCTCTCTGCTGCAGCTCATACCTGGCATTGAGATAAACATACACAATTATAAATCCAGCTCTCTGCTGCAGCTCATACCTGGTATATTGAGATAAACATTCACAATTATAAATCCACCTCTCTGCTGCAGCTCATACCTGGTAGATTGAGATACACATTCACAATTATAAATCCAGTTCTCTGCTGCAGCTCATACCTGGTATATTGAGATACACATTCACAATTATAAATCCAGCTCTCTGCTGCAGCTCATACCTGGTATATTGAGATAAACATTCACAATTATAAATCCAGCTCTCTGCTGCAGCTCATACCTGGTATATTGAGATAAACATTCACAATTATAAATCCAGCTCTCTGCTGCAGCTCATACCTGGTATATTGAGATACACATTCACAATTATAAATCCAGCTCTCTGCTGCAGCTCATACCTGGTATATTGAGATACACATTCACAATTATAAATCCAGCTCTCTGCTGCAGCTCATACCTGGTATATTGAGATAAACATTCACAATTATAAATCCACCTCTCTGCTGCAGCTCATACCTGGTATATTGAGATACACATTCACAATTATAAATCCAGCTCTCTGCTGCAGCTCATACCTGGTATATTGAGATAAACATTCACAATTATAAATCCAGCTCTCTGCTGCAGCTCATACCTGGTATATTGAGATACACATTCACAATTATAAATCCAGCTCTCTGCTGCAGCTCATACCTGGTATATTGAGATACACATTTCACAATTATAAATCCAGCTCTCTGCTGCAGCTCATACCTGATATATTGAGATACACATTCACAATTATAAATCCAGCTCTCTGCTGCAGCTCATACCTGGTATATTGAGATGAAACATTCACAATTATAAATCCAGCTCTCTGCTGCAGCTCATACCTGGTATATTGAGATACACATTCACAATTATAAATCCAGCTCTCTGCTGCAGCTCATACCTGGTACATTGAGATAAACATTCACAATTATAAATCCAGCTCTCTGCTGCAGCTCATACCTGGTATATTGAGATACACATTCACAATTATAAATCCAGCTCTCTGCTGCAGCTCATACCTGGTATATTGAGATACACATTCACAATTATAAATCCAGCTCTCTGCTGCAGCTCATACCTGGTATATTGAGATACACATTCACAATTATAAATCCAGCTCTCTGCTGCAGCTCATACCTGGTACATTGAGATAAACATTCACAATTATAAATCCAGCTCTCTGCTGCAGCTCATACCTGGTATATTGAGATACACATTCACAATTATAAATCCAGCTCTCTGCTGCAGCTCATACCTGGTATATTGAGATACACATTCACAATTATAAATCCAGCTCTCTGCTGCAGCTCATACCTGGTATATTGAGATACACATTCACAATTATAAATACACCTCTCTGCTGCAGCTCATACCTGGTATATTGAGATACACATTCACAATTATAAATCCACCTCTCTGCTGCAGCTCATACCTGGTATATTGAGATACACATTCACAATTATAAATCCACCTCTCTGCTGCAGCTCATACCTGGTATATTGAGATAAACATTCACAATTATAAATCCAGCTCTCTGCTGCAGCTCATACCTGGTATATTGAGATACACATTCACAATTATAAATCCACCTCTCTGCTGCAGCTCATACCTGGTATATTGAGATACACATTCACAATTATAAATCCAGCTCTCTGCTGCAGCTCATACCTGGTATATTGAGATAAACATTCACAATTATAAATCCAGCTCTCTGCTGCAGCTCATACCTGGTATATTGAGATACACATTCACAATTATAAATCCAGCTCTCTGCTGCAGCTCATACCTGGTATATTGAGATAAACATTCACAATTATAAATCCAGCTCTCTGCTGCAGCTCATACCTGGTATATTGAGATACACATTCACAATTATAAATCCAGCTCTCTGCTGCAGCTCATACCTGGTATATTGAGATAAACATTCACAATTATAAGTCCAGCTCTCTGCTGCAGCTCATACCTGGTATATTGAGATACACATTCACAATTATAAATCCAGCTCTCTGCTGCAGCTCATACCTGGTATATTGAGATAAACATTCACAATTATAAATCCAGCTCTCTGCTGCAGCTCATACCTGGTATATTGAGATACACATACACAATTATAAATCCACCTCTCTGCTGCAGCTCATACCTGGTATATTGAGATAAACATTCACAATTATAAATCCACCTCTCTGCTGCAGCTCATACCTGGTATATTGAGATACACATTCACAATTATAAATCCACCTCTCTGCTGCAGCTCATACCTGGTATATTGAGATAAACATTCACAATTATAAATCCACCTCTCTGCTGCAGCTCATACCTGGTATATTGAGATACACATTTCACAATTATAAATCCAGCTCTCTGCTGCAGCTCATACCTGGTATATTGAGATACACATTCACAATTATAAATCCACCTCTCTGCTGCAGCTCATACCTGGTATATTGAGATAAACATTCACAATTATAAATCCAGCTCTCTGCTGCAGCTCATACCTGGTATATTGAGATACACATTCACAATTATAAATCCAGCTCTCTGCTGCAGCTCATACCTGGTACATTGAGATAAACATTCACAATTATAAATCCAGCTCTCTGCTGCAGCTCATACCTGGTATATTGAGATACACATTCACAATTATAAATCCAGCTCTCTGCTGCAGCTCATACCTGGTATATTTAGATACACATTCACAATTATAAATCCAGCTCTCTGCTGCAGCTCATACCTGGTATATTGAGATACACATTCACAATCATAAATCCAGCTCTCTGCTGCAGCTCATACCTGGTATATTGAGATACACATTCACAATTATAAATCCAGCTCTCTGCTGCAGCTCATACCTGGTATATTGAGATACACATTCACAATTATAAATCCAGCTCTCTGCTGCAGCTCATACCTGGTATATTGAGATAAACATTCACAATTATAAATACTCATCCTTCTTTTCAGTGACAAAATAGTCCTAAATGTACATTTTCAATGTGCTTTTATAGTATCATAGGTTTGAATCGGTTAAGAGACCAAAGAACATTATATGCACTACAATATTCTGTGATTATCTTCATCATCATCATTATTATTGTTTATCAGCATCAAAATTATCTTTGTTTTTTATTAAGAACAAATCGTTTTAACATCTAATTATAACAAAAGATATTATAAACTGACCATTCGGTCTGGAAGCAGTCCAGAGTGCGACTCATGCCCATCTTGACCAGGAAGTTACGCACAAAGTCATCCACAACCTCAGGGCGCTGGGTGACCGGTGGAGGGATCAGGCCTGCTTTCCTTTTCTAAACACAAGAGGAATTTTAAAAGAATCACACTTTAGAAATCTATATTCAAAGTATTAAAGCACTTCTCTCCTCTTTTACAATTTTAAAAAGAAGTATTTAAATTGAAATACCTACAGTCAGTGGATATAGTATTTTCAGTATTTAAATTGAAATACCTACAGTCAGTGGATAAATAGTATTTTCAATTCAAATCTGAATATTTTCAATGTGCCTTCCAGCAGGAAGAGCGTCAACAAAAAGAATGGATCATTTAATATCATGGGTTTGTAGGCAAAAGATGAAAACAAAATTTAAAACTCATTACCCAATTCTCAATATGAATACAAGTAGATAAGATAAAATAAAACATATAAAGAATATAATTTTAAAATAACAATCATTGAACAAAGATCAAAGATATGATACAAAATAATCAAACATATTGATGGATTCCCTCCCATATACTGCAATATCCATATGAAAAATCACAATGGCTTAACATTTCACTGGCTTCCCAAAAGCTTGGAACGTCTTTGTAAGTCTTGGTTGCCCTGAACAAGAGAAATATTAAAAACTAAAAAAATACTAATTTGTACAGTGGGCTTGTAAATGTGGCATCAATTGCATGGTTGCGAAATGAAGCTCACTTTTGGTGGCCCCCGGCCCTCCCAGAAAGCCAGTGCTAATCTTGACCCATCCCAGAAAGCCAGTGCTAATCTTGACCCCTCCCAGCAAACCAGTGCTAATCTTGACCCCTCCCAGAAAGCCAGTGCTAATCTTGACCCCTCCCAGAAAGCCAGTGCTAATCTTGACCCCTCCCAGAAAGCCAGTGCTAATCTTGACCCCTCCCAGAAAGCCAGTGCTAATCTTGACCCATCCCAGAAAGCCAGTGCTAATCTTGACCCATCCCAGAAAGCCAGTGCTAATCTTGACCCCTCCCAGAAAGCCAGTGCTAATCTTGACCCCTCCCAGAAAGCCAGTGATAATCTTGACCCCTCTCAGAAAGCCAGTGCTAATCTTGACCCCTCCCAGAAAGCCAATGCTAATCTTGACCCCTCTCAGAAAGCCAGTGCTAATCTTGACCCCTCCCAGAAAGCCAGTGATAATCTTGACCCCTCTCAGAAAGCCAGTGCTAATCTTGACCCCTCCCAGAAAGCCAATGCTAATCTTGACCCCTCTCAGAAAGCCAGTGCTAATCTTGACCCCTCCCAGAAAGCCAATGCTAATCTTGACCCCTCCCAGCAAACCAGTGCTAATCTTGACCCCTCCCAGCAAACCAGTGCTAATCCCCAGCTAGCCACCTGACGTCGGGCCGATGTCGGAAGTTGGTTGCCGGATGTCGGCATATCGCCGTTGGCTCGAGGTTAAAATGTCCGCCAGCCCAACATTGTCACGACGTCATTTTTGTGATATATTGGCATAACGTCATTTTCCGACAATGGCCCAACATCATGTCATGAGATGATGTTGGGCCATTGTCGGAAAATGACGTTATGCCAATATATCACAAAAATGACGTCGTGACAATGTTGGGCTGGCGGACATTTTAACCTCGAGCCAACGGCGATATGCCGACATCCGGCAACCAACTTCCGACATCGGCCCGACGTCATGTGGCTAGCTGGGTCTTGACCCCTCCCAGCAAACCAGTGCTAATCTTGACCCCTCCCAGAAAGCCAGTGCTAATCTTGACCCCTCCCAGAAAGCCAGTGCTAATCTTGACCCCTCCCAGAAAGCCAGTGCTAATCTTGACCCCTCTCAGAAAGCCAGTGCTAATCTTGACCCCTCCCAGCAAGCCAGTGCTAATCTTGACCCCTCCCAGAAAGCCAGTGCTAATCTTGACCCCTCCCAGAAGGCCAGTGCTAATCTTGACCCCTCCCAGAAAGCCAGTGCTAATCTTGACCCCTTGATACTCACAGCTGCCTCTTGGTCTTCCTGAGCCTCCTGGATGGTCCGCACTGCATTGTTCAGGTCCTCATCGAGTTCTGTCACAAAGATAACAAGTTTTTGTTTATTAGCATTTCATTACAGTATATTTTTGCCAATAACTAAATACAATAACGAAAACATATATTTCCTTCCCAATTTGTGTAGGGTGCTTAAGAACGGCTGTCACCACCCCCCCCCCCCCCCCCCCCCAAGGAGAGAAAAAAAACATCATTCCGCCAACCCAGCTTCTCAACTGACTAGTCAGTTTAGACCCCCCCCCCCCCCCCCACCCCCATGTTTGGTGGCGCTCTATTTTGCACCTCTTTTCAAGTTTCACACCTCAGCATTGCATTTTGTAAGACCATGTTAATAGGGCTTTAGAAGGTATAAAGAAACCAGTAATTTTCTGTATTCAATTACTGAAGCATTTAAGTGATATTGATAAAAGTCATTTTTCCATAATTACCTGAAGCAAGATCATCATCAATAGGAATCTCCTCATACTGGAATTCATCATCAGAATCATCATTAATGGTGGCACCTGGTAGCCATTTGACAAGTTAAGGAAAACTCATATGAAATTAGCCATCATTTATAGTTAATTCTAGGTACTAAAGTACTGACTGTAGCATGAAACTGGAGTGCTGCTGAAAAGGTATCTAATGTGGCCTGCAAGTTGCGTGTGTATAACAGGGTATTGTATTACAGATTAACATTGGAAATTACTTCTTTAAAATTAAAGTTGGAGAGATAAAAGTCAGGATCATCTATGTAGATAATAAATGGACTTTGAGCAAAAAATTGTACATATTTCCCCAAAGAAAAGTATCCTCCCGAGTCAACTTAAGTGCGATTTGCTGCACACCTCAGGCAGCATGTATGGTTAAGTGACCTACACATCGGCACCCTAATATATTTCCGACAGTTTGAGACTTTAAAAATCATCAAAATTTCATAAAACTTTACTCACACTTCAAGAAAATAGAGTGCAGATATCAGATTTATGATTTATTTCTTATTTTGAGATATCGTCTTCAAACTTGCGCGTTGTTTTTTTCGCTGCACAAGATCCCGGTGTTCATTGAAACCGGCACACCACAATTCACGCAACTCACAATTTCGAGTGCGATGTGTGCATCATTTCACAGATTTACTCGTAGCGTACGATCTACACATCATTTCTCCTCAAAACTTTGGCCTTTGCAGTTTCTAACGTTTAGCGCGCACTATCAGATGCGCAATTTTTCACAACACGCTCAAACACAAATTTAACGCGGGGTAGCGGTTTTATTTTTAATATGTGCATATGTGTAGTAGACCTACCATACATCATTATCGTACCTGTCACCCTAACCGTGACCATGCAGATACATTTTTCAGTGCAAGTCTGTCGGGCGCCGTGTTTTGCACAGCGTTTGGTTAACTTAAGTTACAAAATGTCCAGCTGTAAAACCTCAATTAGAATTTAAAATACATTTAGTCTTTGTAAGCATTATTTATATTTAATGACACAAGTACTACAAGACTCAAGAGTCAAGTCTCATGACATGAAAAGACAAAAGTGCAATTTACAAAATAAAAAATTACAAAATAATTTATAATCAAGATTCAACTTCAAGTTCAAGTTCAAGTTGAAACATTTGATCCCCAATCATGCTGGCAATACACTATCTATAACTCTAGTGAACGCTAGCGCGGAGCGCTAGCGTTCTAGGTCGGGCTCATAGTGCCCCCGAATTTATCATTTTATGTGCACGATAATTGTGCTTAAAATGATACACATGATACGGTACTTACCACCGAGTAACAAATAAATATGTAATACAACTATGGGGTGGATCAAAATCATGATTTTTGGCTCCATTCCGCATCAAAATGAGTGATTTATGCACCTCCTCGACTTCTATCTGTGTTGTATCGCGGCTTCTGAACGATCGATGATCGCGCTTCGGTCTCCATTCAAGTACGCGCCCGCCGAATAGACGGCAGATCTGACTCGCGCGTTTAGTGGTCGTACGGTCATCGATCGTTCAGAAGTCGCGATACAACAAAGATAGAAGTCGAGGAGGTGCATAAATCACTCATTTTGATGCGGAATGGAGCCAAAAATCATGATTTTGATCCACCCCATAGTTGTATTACATATTTATCTGCTACTCGGTGGTAAGTACCGTATCATATGTATCATTTTAAGCACAATTATCGTGCACATTAAATGATAAATTCGGGGGCACTATAGTATTACTATTAGTAGGCATGTCACTTCATTTTTAAAAGTTAATAATCATTACTTAAATCTATGATTATATGATGCAGCAGGGTGAAAGAGGATAAATAAAAAAAAGATCATCAAAATCGGACCATCCAACCAAAAGTTATGTCCGAATATGTTTCGTGAAAAATGATACATTTTCAGCGATTTTGAGTGGAAAATGGCAAAAATGCCTTTTTAGCACTTTTTACAAAGAAATTGTTCCTAGAAATCACCTGCTTTATACAAGTGAATGATGTTTTCCAGTAATAGAGAGTACAACCTGCAGACAGCAAAAGAAAACAGGTGCCAATGTCATATCGTTTTTTAGTTATATGCCTTATAAAACCACCATTTTCGCATAAATTAGCCAACGGTAAAGACAAAAACAGGAAAATGCGAAAATGGTATAATTCCTAATTGGATAATAGCTGCATCACAAAATTTGCTCCAAATGATATGTCAGTCAAGCTCTTTCATCCCGTGTATTTTTTGTCTTATGTATGTATAGAGATGTCGAGGAATTTGAATAAATATGAAAAAATTATGCAAATTAGCTAATTATATATGCGAAAATACTATAAAATGCTGTAAATCAAAGATTAATAAACTTTTTGGGACAAAACTTTTTTATTTGATTTGTTGTAGACACAAGTATTTTATTTTATATACAAATATCTGTTTATGAAAATGATTATGCAAATTAGCTAATTATATATGCAAAAATGTTTAAAAATCCTAATAAAATAATTCTAAGAAATTAATTATAGAGTTAAGATGTAAAAGAACAAATACAAATATTTCCAGGCAGTATTACAAATTTCTAAAAAGCAAATTGGCCCCCCAAATTGAGCTATTCCCATTCAAATTGACTAAACACAAAAACACAATTCTAAATACAAAGGGAGTAAAACACAGTTCACAGAACAGCCAAATACAACACAATCTCTCTTCTCATTGGCCACCAACACTACCTCACAGCTTCAAGTGTATCACATACGTAACATTCAAATCACATAGACGGTGTTTCATTCACTTAACATTCCCCCTTTTGATGGTTCATATAGGTAAAACAAACGAAATTGTATCAATTTATTAAGGCTAAATAAGTCCAAATAGCTTTTTATATATCAAGCAGATACTGAAAATCAATTATCAGCAATCAAAATCCTACCTGAAACTTGATTTCCAGTCAGCAATGCATAAATTTCGCCAATACTCCAGCCAGAGAGTCGCTGGACAAGATCTACAAAATCCTCACGTGCGCACATCCGCACCGCACCCGGGCCCCGCCGCGCTGACAATGAGGCATGCGACAGTGCGAGGCAGCTGCACAAAATATCACAGAATGTCACTTTTTATAGGGTTGGTACGGCGAGCAAAAATAAGATTACAATATGAATTTTTTATCAAATGAACGTATATGTATGGTAGGTGTACTACACATCGGCACTGTTTTTAATATCGGCACACCGCGTAATATTTGTTTTTGCGCGTGTTGTGAAAAATCGCGCATGTGATGATGCGCGCTACCCTTAAAAACTAAACTGGTCGAAATTTTGAGGAGAAATAATGCGTAGATCGTCCACTACGAGTAAATTTGTGAAATGATGCCAATAAAATTAGCATCGCACAAGAAATATGGAGTTGCGTGCATTGTCAACGAGAGTTGAGGGGGTGCCGGTATTAAAAACACTTCGAACTTGTGAAGCCAAAAAACCATGCGCGCGTTCGAAGGCGCTATCTCAAAATATAATTAATACATCGCAAATCTGATCATCGCATCGGAATCTGCACTATTTTCTCAATGTGTGAGTACAATTTCAAGAAATGTGTACAATTTTTAAGTCTTAAACTGTCGGAAATGTGTTAGTATGCCGATGCGGGGGTTACTCAATCAAACTCAAAATTCACCTCGTAATAAAGATTTTGATAATGGAATGTTGACAATCGGAAAAATTCAACTTTTTACCTTCAAGTCATTTCCCGTCGCAAGCCGCCATCTTGAAAAATTCTGTATAGCTGATTACGTAGTAGAGGGGTTTCCCCATCTAATTCGCAACCTCAATGCCAGGAAAAACTTTGCTGCTCACCGTACCACGACTTTTAACATGGTATTTAGGTACAAAATTTGACCACGCTGAGCGAGTAGCTAGCTAGGGAGCTGCGCTACGGAGATTTGCGTGCAGCGCGACACGGGCCGGGAGCCGGAGATTTGCGGGCAGCGCGCCACAGAGCTTGCCAATAGCATACAGCGTGCTGACAGCTGGGGCGCAGTGAGTGACATGCCTACTATTACTATTAGCCCGACCTAGAACGCTAGCGCTCCGCGGCCGCGCTAGCGTTCACTAGTCTGGAGTTATAATCTATAGTATACAGTCATCACCTTGCATTAATTCATTATTGAAAAACAAGTCAGTATCTTTATCTTGATTGTGTAATTGAACAGCTCCAACGGGAATTTAACAACACTCAATGTGTGATAGAGACTGCAGGGAAAACTCAGTCGCTTATCTGCTCATCATCGCCAAGATCTATACTAACACAAAAAAGGATGCATGGGACTGGGTAAGTTAGGTTGTGAACGTTTGGTGGTGTATTTTATCAGGTAGGTAGACATCAATTTGAGGAACTTTTCTCCAATAATACTTTTACTTATTCAAGCTATATATTTTTGTAATCAATAAAGGATACGCTCCAAGAAATATGCGCCTTCTTCGCCAATTCTCTCTCCCGTAGAAGCCATTATGTTGATCCAGCTGATCGACGCGACGACGGTTGCTACGCACTGTATACGGCATTAACGTATGCTCGATCTTGTTGTTATTGTTGTTGTTGTTGTACGTATGTGGCCGGTACGGTGTTGCCAAATCCTTTCTCTTTTATGATTCATTGTCAACAAATTAAAAAACAATGGCACCGCTATGAATATCGCGATATTTTTTTCAATAACATTTTTATTACATTTATACAAAAATATAAACACTATCAGTAATCTACCAGCAATCATTTCCTTTGAACATATAGGCCTACATATGTTCAAATATTTAGTGGGCTTATTAGTGCTTGTTAGTCCAAATGCAATATAAATGTATTTCTGTCCTTTTTAGATCACGACTGGAAACAAAATTATCTGTAGGCTATATAGTTCTGGAGACTCAGAATATATCATAATCTTGTCAAAGTTGAAGATTACCGATGTAAAACATATATAATGAACTATAAACAACGACAAACTCCCAAGTTGATACCCCACTCACATAGGGACTCCTGCCTCCAATGTGGGAGTTGGGAATCATTAAATGGGTTATTAGAATAGTCAATAATAAACTAAATCAGCTATATTTTAGATTTAGATTTGATTTGGTCTTCAAACATATGTATGTTGTAAATAAATTTGCAAAGTATTGCTTAATAGATATATTATACATATAGTCACAAAAGATACATAACGTTGAAAATATAAAATACAATTGACTTCGATCTCTCATATACTGTATAGGGATTCTCACCACTGATGGGCATCTCATTAGGCTGCTCTATAATACAGTATGGTAGCTCTCGATCTCTGATATGCTGCTGCCTATAGCTCCTATGAAGCCAAGCCTGGCCCTGCTACAATAGTAATACAATAATAATGACCAGTGGATGTATATATAGCGGCTGATTTGAACCATCTCTTAGAGCTTTTCATTATAACCCCCCCCCCCCCCCCCACCACCCCCAATTCAGAAAGTCCTCTTTTTATCATCGGTCTTGGGCAATGATAAACAATGATAAACAAAAATGTCTTGTTGAAGACCCAGCCGCCCCCTGCTTACACAACTAAACCAGAGGTCTCAGTTTCGGCCTCCAAATTTTGCAGATGGACGCCCCCCCCCCCCCCCCCCCCCCACTACACACCACCTTTGTGGCCAACCTCCTAAACACATGCACACGCACACACACGTGTACACTCATACACATGTGCACCCCCCCCCCCCCCCACACACACACACACACATACGCGCAGGCACAAAAACACACACATACAGGCACACACTTTGGTGCATTTTATATTTTAACATGCAGTGCTTGTGTACACAGGAATACATGTATTCATTTGTAAGATATCTGGTTTTATTTCTCTCTATACATGAATGTTATCGAATGTATCATAGTCTTTTCAAAAGCAGCACAACGTCACATGCAACAATACAAATGCAGTATTTATATATTCAATATTCTCAGCCATGAAACATAACAAGATCATGTTACTAGTTACTCTCAGGATTTGAGAATCCTGAAAAATAATTTCATTTATTCATACAAATATTTTGGTTACAATGGCCTAGAAAGGTTGGAAAAAAGTCATACACATTTTACAAACAGATTACTATATTGAATGAAATGAACTAAAAGTAGATGAAAAACTTGCCACCCAATATATAATAGCCATGGAAAATTGCCACAGAAAATAATTATGATCATTATTTACATTCAAAATTGATGAACAATTTATAGATTCATTTTATAACTAGCAAATTGTTTTGGGTCACTCATTTTAGAGATTCAAATTTATTTTTTTCTTTAATGATGGATAGTTTGTAACATTATGAACCATGTATTGAATCAAACTTGAAGTATAAAAACAAATCTTGCAAATACAATTAATATAAGGACAATCAGGAGGAATTGTAAAACAATCACACACAAACATAAAATTAGAAAAATAAAATTTCCACATGAAGACACCGTCATATACATATATGCATATAAATGAAACAATTGAAATTACATACAAAATGATACTCTTTCTAATAAAATTTATGCATCAGAATACTATGACATGAACTTAACATATTATATTGATGAAGTAGAATAAAATAATATATTCATTTAGTAGAATAAAATAATACATTGATCAAGTAGAATAAAAATAATACATTGATTTAAGTAGAAAAAAAATACATTGATTAAAAGTTAAAGGGATGTAGTAACTTTGTTGACATGTGCAAAAACTGGCAAATGATTGATAACATGTGTATTTATGTGATCTGATATATTTCCACTGAGTAACGTGATGTGTCAAACTTCCATGGTAAATGAATGGAATATGACCCAAGTAATGATCAAAAGGCAAAGTGATATTTGCAAACTCATTGCACTGACTTTGAACACAGTGATGATTATCCAGAATATAATTATAACTTCTGAACATTTCAATCATACATATCTTTATAACGGAAGAGATCACTGGAAAACCGAAAGCTGTTCCATGCGTCCGTCCATTGGTTTATGTAATAAAAATACAATGAGGTAAGTGAGAACCACTAGAGTTCCAAGTAAGTTTTGAGGATTTGGACAATGTTACTAGATCCCTTTAAGTTAAATATTTATTTGTAAATATAAAATCGAGATGAGACTATTATTCACAAGTGAAATCTGGAAGAAATACATAAATGTAAAAGAAGAAATGGTGAACAAACAAATCATCAGAAATCATCAGAAGTCACACAAATGAGTGAAACTTCAATTTCTGTAAGAAAATCTCATTTCAAAATTTCTTGAAACTTATTGCACATTTACATGTATATTACAAGTAGCTGCCAAATAATTAGAAAGAATCAATATCTCGGGAATTTTCCTTTATTCATTATTCATAAATCTAATCAACTACAGCAAACATGTCGACTGAACACAAGGTGAACACAACAATTAGTATAAAGAACATAATCAAAAGTTGATTGTTGGTGGGGAAACGTATCCTTGATTTGGTATGTTCTTTCTCACAGAAATAAAGAAATTAAAATCGCTAGGGCAATGCCACTTCCTTGACAAAGTGCCTCACAACAACTGCCATGAAGAAGGATACAGGAAAATGTTAGCTTAACATGATAGACTAACAGGTTTGATTTACCATAGGATCCATCGCCTCATGTACTGCAGAAATATGACATAATATGACATTGCCTTACATTACTATAATCATGTACACAGGTGGTTCGGATACTCTAACAGAAAACTACTGTGAGAGTAAACAATTTGAATTTTAAGGCACATACTTCATATCAGGGACTAAAATGCTAGTGTTTTTACAGTGCTATTTATTCTGAGTGTAACACATATTCACCTATTTCTTTGCCTTACATACATGATAATTTGCCTCGGTCAATTGCATAATTCTCAATAGCTACAGCATTGTACAGGAATACTACCATGGGCGTAGATACTTACGTAATACCTATTCATCAGGGGGGGATGAATGAATAGATCATCCCCCCCTGTTGAATGAGTATCAATGACAGATCTGCGCCCATGACTACCCAGTGGAGTGGAATGAAGTCCTGGAAGTATTGCATACATTGACAGTGGTTACTGTAGTAATTTCATTTTCTTGGCTGAATAGTGCTATATATATTCAACAAACCAAAATATATTATCAAGCAATACAAGTTATGCACTGTAATCTAGCCAAACTAACCAGCAATACCAACAGAAGCTGTATAATATATGCCTCCAACTAATGGTTACCTGGATCCATGACTTTATTACCCGTTCCTTTCGAGATTCTGATATCCCAATATACTTTGTACATAGCCCATCCATGCCATTCCCATAGTCAAGGGATTAAAATATGATGTAAGTTCATAGAGCGTATTTCATGCATATCTTTACAAATGCTTTTTGATGAATCACTTCACATAAGATAAACCTTTAAACTTTGACCTCTGATCTCATGACCCCTAAATCTAATCACTTCATAGCTCAAGACGATTAAAGGCCCAAGTTTAATGTTAATCTGTTGAACCATTCTTGTACTGATATTTTTGCAAATTGAGCCCTGTAACTTATCGCCTTTGACCTAATGACCCTAAAATCTAGGTACAAATTATTTGAGGTACATACAGGTTCAAGTTTGATGTTGATCTGTAAACAGATTTGTGATATTGGTATAATGAGTTGGTTTTGCATATATATGAGCCCTGTGATCTTTGACCTCATGACCGCTAAATCTAAACAATTCATTCACCTTCCTCCCCCACCCCCTTTCCCCCAAAATACATTTTTAAAGGTTTGGTGGTAATTTGTCCACTGTTTCTCTATATATATCATAGAAATATGAACAGAACTTGCATACGGAAAACCCCAAACAAAATGCCTCCCAGCAATTATCATGGCAGATGCATACAAAACTGTGCAAAGTCGATTAAGCCTTTAGGTGGGCTTACATCGGCTCAAAACTTTACCAGCAGATTCCGACCGAATCAGACGTGACAACACATTACAAAAGTTACAAACATAATTGCTATCACAATGATTTATGAAAAAATGAGGTGCTGTGGTGATACAAGTTGTTAAAAAGCAACAAATATTGTTTAAATATATACTGAGAATTGGTTGTTTCTGAATATTTTGTTGTGAGGTTTTCACTTCCTACCGTATTTGCTGGTGTATTAACCGCACCTTTTTTTTAAAAAAAAAAGAAAAAAAAAGGGGGTGCGGTTAATACACAACTGTATTAACCGCACTTTTTTTTCTTTTTTTTTTAAAATTTTTTTTTAGGGGGTGCAGTTAATACACCGGAGCGGTTAATACACCGACAAATACGGTACTTGATCAATGTGAAAGTACATTTATAAAGGACTTCTAAATAAGAATGATTTCCCTGCAAGTGCTTGCATACTTGTAAAATTTGATTTTTACAATTATTTTGTCCTTCTCACTAGGCCCGACAAGAATACGGTACTCCAGGCTCTGATAAACCTGTACACAGCAAGGGTCAGCTCACGGCTATTCAAAATCATGTGTGAGCACTGTGTGCTAAACAGGTCTGTGGACATCTGCTCATCGTAGGGTCATTTCACCGTACAGCTTGTGTCCCTTACACATACTTGTACATTACTGAAATCTGTATTTCCTCAAACCCACACAGAGTGCAATGTGTTGGTACTGAATAACATGTGGTATGTTCCCAGCAAACAATTCTACAACACAGCGATAATGAGTGCATATCTAGTGGGCTAGTTAGCGAAATGAACAACAGTGTCCATTTTGCTGCAAAAAATGTTTATTCAATAAAAAAATATGTTTTTATATTCGGTTACGACAAATAATTAGACTAAATTATGCAACAACATTTGTACTTCATTTCTTTCATATTATATTTCAATTTTCAACAGTATTTCTTCATATACAAGGCTACATAGCATGTTTTTTGCAAATTTACAAACTCAATTTTATCTTTAAATAGCCCATTTGATCAATTCAATGCTCATGAAAAAAACATACCAATTTTTCTAGAAACCACAGAAAATAGAACATGCCTATCTATATATCTAAACTAATTTACCTCCACCAATATTCTAGAAAAAACTAAAAAATGTCTGCCATTACCCAATATAAAAAAGATATTTCAATAAATAGATTAAAGAAATGCAAACCCACTTATCTGCCCTATATTGCCACTGGGTTATTGAAACTCGAGCCTCTTGGATAGGAGTTGGAATTTAAAGGGGAATTCCACCCTAGATTTATGTTGCTTTCAATATAAGTGGACGATTTAGACAATGATTTAGACAATGATTTAGGCAATATCAGCTATAAGGTAAGAATGGGATCAATCTGAATTCTCTTTTGTTTTTCCTGCTGATTGTGACATACATGTTAGTTATGTTCTAGATTTTGTTACAAAATCGTAATTTTGTTTAACTGGTGACTTCTATGAATTAGAATATGGGTATAATATGTGTATTGTCACTATCTGCATATCATATCATAAAACAAAGTGAGGTCCTTACAGACACACATTGAGAATAAGTAAGATTCTCTGTACAAAACCAATGAGAAGGTGCTCATCACTCTCGCCAGCAATTTAGATAACGTTACAGTCCGTTCATGAAGTTTAATTAGTTGTTAATTTCTTATTTAATAAACGATTTTTGTATAAAAGTTCACTGTATGTTCCTCTCATTAATCTGATTTCATTGCAACCAAGTGATTTACAAGGTGGAATTCCCATTTAACCCGTTCAGGACTAGTCCTGGAATTACTCGGGCAGGAGTCTATGGAGAATGCATGTTATACCAAAATCAGTCCATCCTGAATGGGTTAAAGCAGCCCCCTCCTCTCCTTGAATCTGTGTTGAATACATTCAAACAGGATTATTGGAATTGGACCTTGTATGACTTGATTTCCATGGGCTCTAGCTCCAGTTGTGCTGACTTGATGATCTCTTGTCCATCATACAAGGCCGAGAGTGATGTGGACACGATAGCTCTGGTCCCTACCGAGCTCATCAGGGTATTAGGGTCAATCTGACATGGGAAGAGAAACAAACAGGGATTTAATTCAGTGGAACCTCATAATAGAGAACTCTGAACTATCAACAGCCTCTTGTAACAAGGTCATTTGGCGACACCTCTGGTCCCTACCATGGTCATGAGGGCATTGGGGTCAATCTGACATGGGAAGAGAAACAAACAGGGATTGAATACAGTGGAACCTCATAATACAGAGCTCTGATATATCAACAGTCTCTTGTAGCAAGGTTATTTGGCGATACCTCTGGTCCCTACCGAGCTCATCAGAGTATTATGGGCAATCTGACAAGGGAAGAAAACAAACAGGGATTGAATACAGTGGAACCTCATAATACAGAGCTCTGGGGGGCGTTGCATAAAGAGTTGCGTTTAATCGCAAAGTTGCGTTTAATCGGAAGTCAGGAAATACCCGCATCTGAGACAATCGGATTTGGGCATTTAGATGCATTATCATACTTGTGATTAATCACAACTTTGCGATAGATTGCAAATCTTTATGCAACACCCCACGATATATCAAAAGCCTCTTGAAACCAGGTAATTCTGCTGGGTCGAGCTCCTTATTTCATTTTTTAAACCCTGATATAACAAGTAACAGGGAGAGACAAACAAATCAAACATTTGTAAAATCATTTGATAGGTTGGCATTTTTGAAATACAGTGGGTCAATTTTGCAGAGGTTGGAGATCAAGCTCTGTAAGATGAATTTGTTTCAAGTTTGGTGAGGATCTGTCAAAGGGTTCTTGAGATAACACAATCACAAGAACGTGACAAACAGACAACCCGAAAACATAATGCCTCTGGCGACTACGTTGGGGAGGCATACAAAATTGAAAGGGAATCATGGTCATGTAGTATAATAACAGACAGGGATTCTTGGAGTACATTATACTAATTAAAACAGTATAATACCATGATAAAAATTGCTGCACTTTAAGTTTAAGTAGAGACATAATTATTCTAAAATGTAGGGCACTTACCCGCCCCTCGTTTGTAGAGCATTGTAATCCTGCTGTAGGGAAGCCACAGTCAAAGCCCTTCCGGTGTAACAGCAACAACGCCTCACGCTTGGCCTTCATTGGCGACGAATCTAGGCTTACCCGTGTTCTAGATGGTGGTAATCAAATGTTAAAATATCACATTAAAACAAATCATTATGATAATAATGTTTGCGAATTATATAGCGCCTAATATGATTGATAATCATCTCTATGCGCTTTACATTATTACCCCCGTCATCGGACACACACTCACAATCAATCCGCACATGACGTGCACTTTCTGCTCCCTTGGGAGCAATGCATTCTGGCAGCCATATGGCGCACTTGACGGTATACAAGTACAATTGCATACACGTCCTACTCCTACCGGGTCCCCATTTATACATCTAGGTAGAGAGCAGCAATAGTGGATTAATTGTCTCGCTAAAGGACAATCGCAGGGGGTTGGGTTCGAACTCGGGATCTCACGCATCAGAGAGCACGCGCTCTACCAATCTTGCCACACCACATCAACGTTATACGAGGCAGATCTTCTCTACATATGGTGGAGATTAAATTAGAGAATATCATATATTTTATGGCAATAAAATGATTCAGTATTTCAGGATTCAACATCACCTTTGGTTACCATGTTGTTAAGATAGTCATATGTGTCCCGTCTTTCTCAGAGGAGCCAAAAGTCGCGCGAGTTTGAACCAGAAATCACGATTGATTTGAAATTGCATTATAATGTCGAAAAAGATATTATTAGTTCAGGCCTTTCCCTGATATTTGTTCTACCAGTAGGCAAAATCTCCAGTAAAAATATTTAGTGGAAAGGTGAAAATTAAGGAAAGTTTTGAAGCATGTTTTTTGCAGGTTTGAAAAGTTTGCTTTCCAAAATTCTTTGCTCCCCAAAACGATCGATATTAAGCTCCGCCTCTTAACAACCCCTTTGTGCCAAGTTGCAAATCTCGCTGGTGGTCAAGAATGGCCAGCGCACATCGATATTCTCTAATCCCTATTCAACTACTGACTCAAATGGCCTCCTTTGTTTAAAAAAGAACGCTCTTTAAAGTAACGCTGTTGTTGAGACGTGCCCCCGTCGCAGTTTTATTTGTTGCGGTATGGTTTCCTCAATATCGATTAGTCAAACAATAATGAGAGCATGTCCACGGGGGGAGCAGACCCCCTTTTGTTAAGTAAAAGTGCTCGCTATTGTATCCCGTGCTTGGTGTGTACTTGCATCCAAGTTTGATTAAATCTTTACATATCTCTACAAAGCATGGATTATATTCAACAATTTTTGGAGGGAAGGTGTAAATCATACATATCTACTGATATGCAAGTTTTCAAGAAAATTGGATAAAGGTTGCTACCACATTCTATTCATGCAAGTGGTTCAAGTATGGCCTGATTAGAAAGCTAATTTCATTCTCAAAACGGATGTAAAACTTCTTGAGCGATTTTCTCTGCATTTTAATTCCAGACCGTTGGAAATTGCCCTTAGAAAAACGTCAATAACTCCGCGTTGCAGAATCACTATGATACACATTTTATATCATATTAAAGCTTAGATAATGCTGATCCAAACTAGACAAAAATCCAGAAAATTATTTATCCGACTTCTGTTTCTTCTGGTTATGACGGGTCACATATTCACACTGCGCATATACATGTACATACATTTGGCACAGCAACATGCAAGTGTGCATCTCACGCTATGTAAAAGGCATTTCAATACACAAATTATGTCTACCCTCACCCCCCACCCCCCCCCCCCCCCCCCTTGTCCCCTTATACCTCTCTTTTGCTCACCTGAAGTTTAATCAGGGATGTAAGTGGAGCTAAAAAAAATATCCAGAAACTGGGGGTCCAGGGGGCAGCGCCCTTTGCCCCATAGCAGCGCCCCTGCAGGAAAATTTTGCAAATTTGCCTTTGAACTTTGCAGTTTTTAGTAACATGATGGATAGGTTTTGATTGTAAATGGTAATTACGGACACGTTTGTCGATCAAAAAAAAAAAAAAAAAAAAAAAAAAAAAAAGGAATTTTATAAAAAATCTGGATTTCTGTCAAAATCCGGGAAACTTACATCCCTGTTTAATAGATGAACATCGCAGGGAATGTTGAATGAAGGAAGCTGTGCTCGGGTAGAAGCTTATCCTGGAAGTTGTGGCCTACCTCAGGCACTGAACAAATTCAGTACACAAATCATGTCCACCCTCACCCCATCCCCAAACCCCCTCCACATCTCCCTTCGTTCCCTTACACCTCCCTTTTTCTTACCTGAAGTTTAATAGGTGAATATCGCAGGGTAAGGTTGCATGATCCATCCCCACCCCCCCCCCCCCCTCCCCCACCCCCGGGCTCTTTTCCTTTTCTTTTTCTCACCTGAAGTTTAATAGGTGAACATCGCAGGGTAATGTTGCATGAAGGAAGTTGTGCTCGGGTAGAAGCTTATCCTGTGAGTTCTGGCCCACCTCAGGCACTGTACCATAGTGTATATAGATTGGGTTGTTTAGACTAGCTGCTATGTGGTGGCTCTGCAACGATGGATAACTGATTGGGATGGTGGAAGCCTACAAAATGGAGGAAAAGTTCAAATACGAATGGTGAAAAATTGCTAGTAGAAAGGTTGGACATGAGAAACTAAGAGAATGTGAAGAGAAAGACACCATGTCACATGGTGAGCGATGCATGTAATAGATGCAGCTAGTGCACACACCATATACATGATGAAGCCTGTTTAGAGGGACAGATCATAGATGAAGGTAGATCAGTCTTCAATCTTTCAATATAAGTCATTTGTTTGAATAAAGAAGGGCTAAATATGTAATTTTCAAGCAAATAAAATAAAGCTTCCTCGGAACCAGAGAAACTTGGATCCCGTCTCTGAACGCATCTCACGGGAACCATGAAACTCGGTTCCCGTAGTGAAGGAGTTAACTTTGTCAAATTCGACCAAAATCACTTGGAGCTTTCACATTAGTTTTGATTTTTTCAAATGTCTACCTAGTTATGAAGATATATATGACTGAATGAGAAGCATTCCAGGAACGCTTCTTTTGGTATTAGTCAAAATCAATGGGCAGTATGTGATACAATCGGACATCATGTTCACTTTTTGCCAAAGGTAAACAGTGTTCATTTCTATGAAACTATCACACATCATTCAGAAGTATCTTACAATGATAGGGTATCTGATTGAAGTCTCAAATATCTCTTATGGTAATGCTAAAAATTAGCACAGGCCACTACAAAATTGGTTTTGGGCCACCAAATTGTATTGATGCTTAATTAAGCTGGCTCAAATGGGCAACTAAATATAACAGAATCTTCTTTGTTCAAGGTCACCTGATTCAGGTTTGGGGCCACTAGAATGTTTACATCTTGTTTCTACTTGCCAGACTGGGCCAAAGAGAAAAAAAGATTAATTTCTAGCATAACCTATGGACAAATGTTATGAAGTTACTAGATCCATTTAAAGTGACTGGAACCTGTTGTTGAGGGTGCTTTACATAGAGCTTACAAGAAGGCATGATGCTGATATGCATACCGCAAATTACCCCTCTCTCAGCTTTAGCCCAATGCACACAGAGCTAACTAAGAGCCAACACAGAGCCAACTTGACCCTACCCAACTAGTTTCAGTCAGGTTACAGTTCAGTTTGATCAATCAAAGCTGATTGGCTTCTGACAGGCTCCCAACTGGCAAAATCAGATTCATGATGCAACATGAACTTACCCATCCAACTGAAAACCAGTCAGAAGGGGTGGAGTCAGCTCTGTGTGTATTAGGTTCACATGCTCTCACACACGTCCACCTGGTTCTCAAGACTTAGTACAGCTCTCTGCATGTCCCAGACTTGCAGACTTGTTCAATTTAATGCTTCATTACATCAAATATTTCCATGCAAACAAAGCTTTACCACCATATTCCACCTGATAACTAAACGTTGATTTTCATGCAAAACAAAAATGAGCCAGCCTTATACAACCATCAATTAATTCTCAATATTTTTTTTCTTCATGCAAATGAAGTAGCCTTGTCATAATCATCATATTGAAACCTACACATGTAATAGTAACATAAGAAATGGATAAAAACACAAATCAAAGAGATGAAGTCAAGTAATGAGAAATATGTGTACGAGTCAAAATAGCATATATACAAGGAAGAGCAAAAATCAAAATAAACTCAATATAAGAGTTGAAACTGAATTCACTAAGTGACAAGTGAAAAATAAAACCAATATAGAATTAAGAAAGATCTTGAAGATGAATAGTTAAGCATGACGTTGATAACATGCTGAAACAAAGAACCCAATTTCTTGAAGTAGCACTTTTGTCTATATATGTAGAGCTGAGCGCATGCTGAACAGAGTGCCACTGAGATGCACAATTAACATGATGAACGTGTCCCTCACCTTGTCTCCTCCTAACATTCCCCAGAATGAGAATGGTTTGTTCCTAACCTGAGTGCTCCCAGCATGCCTTCTCTCCAGTTGCAGGAAGAAGAGGTCAGGGGTCACCTTGTTGTCGGTGACGCCCTGCTGAAGGCCACGGGAATCGTCCTGCATCAACCGGCGGTCCAGCACAACCTCCAACCAACCTGTACACAACATTAATAATACATCAAAGGTCTGAACACGGCAAATTGAAATGAATAATTACTATATATAACAACTATTCATATAGCATTTGATTTTGTAGATGCCTTTAGTACCCGTACAAATTACCCCCTTAACATCCATTATGTCTCACTCCCTTTGTCACTTGTCTTTGTAGGTATATGCCACAGATTATCTCTCTGAATGCAAGGTCAACTCCAGTCACATTACTCATTGAATCACATATATATTTATTTATTGATTTGTTCCTCTTTAAACAGGGTAGCCACATCATGCTTTATAGGGTTTATAGAGTTAACTCTTTTGAGTGCCACATTCAAAAGTAAGAATTGTCCATGTTTTCCATATTATTGTGAATAGCCCTCTCATAAAGTAACTGTAAGAACTGTTTATAATTGCAACTTGTAGAGCTTGACTTGTTGACATGTGTGCCAAATATGAAAGTGGTAGATCTATAAAGGAATTGGAGAGGGAGGGGGGGGGGGGGGGCACTATGTGCCCTTCCCCTTCCCCCTTTGGCCTGGGAACACTAACATTTCTAGCGCTGATGTTTTACCTGGTTTTAGGCCCCCAACACCCAGTGGTTGAGCAGAGTGAAGTGTTAACCTCGATGAACTATCTTCTATATAAGCCATGGCCGGCATGGGATAAAAGTTAGCCTGGAGTGGAAGCTTGTCCATGGTTTTTCTTTTCTGCATCTAGAAGGAGAATAATGCACAATAGAAGAAACAACAATACTCAAGCTCTTCAAATATATATTTTAAAAAAACATGCATGGACATATGGTTGTTTCAAGTTTTAGAAGAACCAGGTTTAAAATAACACAAAACAGTATCAGGTATCTTTTAAAAACACTCTAGTTTTCACCCCTTTGTCATCCTTATACCTACTCGTATATGGACAATCAGTGTTTTTGTTCAGAATTTCAGAATCTCGAAGAGAACAGGTTAAAGGGGACCACCGGGCAAAGAACAACACATTATTATATGTTTTGGTACCGTTTTGTGATATCAAATAGATACTCAACATTTTGCAAAGGGTTGTGTAATTCATAAACAAAGCAATTAATTTCCACCACTTACGGAACCACTACTATTTCCTGGATCCATACGGGCCAAGCATTTGCGAGTGCGCCAATGCTATTCACGCGTACATTTGTAGGCAATAGAATCGCTCTGCACAGAGCGCTCTGGCTCTGCACACATATAGTCTTCGCAATTCAGACCGCATGAACGCATGCTTTAGAATGGTGATGCGTTTTACAATTATATATTTTTTCTGAAAACATATTTTTGTGAACTTGTTGATGGAATGGAATACTAAAGATATTACCTTTCTATAATAAGAATATTATTTTTGGGTGGTGGTACCCTTTTAAAAGTGGAACATTAAGTTAAGTTAAGTGGAAAGTGAGACTTACCTGGAAGCCATTGAGATCTGTGTAGAAGTATCCATCATTGTTCTGGATGGCTGACTTTATTCTCATCACTAGCTCCTTATTCTGGAAGTTCCTTATGTCTAACACGTTCTTTATAGAGAGAACTGTGCCATCTATACCTGTAGTCAACAATAAGAAAGTACACATAGAAGTTCACATTCAACATTAATAATATTCTAATAGAAATTAAAAGATTTGTTATTATTTTAATAAAAGATGTACAAACAAACAATGAAGTCAGGGAAAATTCATCAAAATTGGATAAACAACACAAAAGAAGAATAAATGTAAAGTTTGCAAGAATTTATGCAATAACTTCATGGCTGATAACAATGGGTTTTTAATCATAATTTCACCTACATGTCTGTTCTGACCTACTGATCAATACCTGATATTCTTATCAAACTAATAAAAATGTTATAAACTTGGCAAAACACCAAAAGAAAACAAATATCATTTACAAACCAATGCAAAAGAATCAGAAATAATATAACAGTTTTGGATAACATGCAGTACGTGCATAATTGAATTATATAAACATACATTTATATTAATATTCTTGTAATTAGTTATTTAGAAATATACTCATTACGAATTAGGTATTATTTTATTTATGAACATGCATTGTTTTGAATTCCTTTATACCAATTATATAGTTATTAATTACGCACAATGATTTGATATACGTCTTTTGTGTAGGGTAGCTTTGATTATGTTATAGTGATAGTTTTGTACTCTTCATTAACGTTTAAATTGATTTGAATTTGAATGTAGCAATTAGTATATTGTATTATTTATAATATGTATGATTTGAATGTACACTGATCCTTTCAGCTCTGCTGCTGATCAGTTAGAAACGTATACCAATACATAAATAAATTACCCGGAGTGTTAGAGAGGCAGACTGTATGTTTGACACAGTATAGAAGTACTTCCACTTGAGACAGGAGCGGTCCTCTGGTCACACGGATGGGGATGTGGGCAGACGAGTCCAGTGGCTGCGGGAAAGGAAATACAGTGCACACATGAGCCTCTCAAAAAAGATTGAACTTGTAGGTCTTTATATTTTATTGTGTAGCATGATATTGTACATTTTCATTTACATTTCATCAACCTTTCTTATGTGTCACATATAGGCAAGCCTCCACACCAACTTTTTTTTTAACTGGCCCTTTTGGGTAATTAAAATGATACATTTTGTCATTTCACTTGCCCCAATATTAAAATTACTCGTGCGTCTTACTTCTAGATCGAGATTTACCCATATGAAACAACATTGTTTTCTTGCAGTTGAACAATTAATTAGTTGCCCGATAGAGCAAGCAAATTTGTACATGCCCGACGTCAACTTATACTTGCCCTGGGAAAGCAAGCTATATATATATATAGTATTTCAATAAGGGTAATTAACAGGGTCTGCAGGCTTTCCTAAAGATCTCTCATTCTTTTTCTCATATTCAATGTTTTTTATTCTTGATATATATTTCACCATTTTTGTATTAGTTTTGTAGTGTCTTGTAGTGTTTGTGGTGGTCTGTGGTACCTGAATAAAAGAAGCGATTTAGCCTCATTATAGCATGTCCTGCATTCTGACTGCTGAGGTGGAATTGACGGTTGATGAATGCAATTACTTACATGTGCTTCACCGTCTGGCATGAATAGATATGCTCCACTCTTGGACTTATCCCTCGTCGTCCCGTACGTCACAAACTCAATCTGGACGTTGGTCTTGATGTTGTGACCGTCTGATTTAGTCACAATGGACTGAAATGGAGAACAGAGAAATGTAAACATGATTCTCAGTGCACATGTATTATCATGCCATTACACTCTAATTAAATTACATAGTTAGGGTGCCAAAATTGATTCATGAGGATGCTTTAAAAATGCTGAAAAGACAATGATGACCTTTACACAACATTTAAAGGATCTAGTAACGTTGTCAAAATCCCCAAAACTTACTTGGAACTCTAGGAGTTTGCACATATCTCATTGTACTCATATTACCAATAAAAGCATGGAACTGTTTAAATTTTTCCAAATGTCTCATCTGTTATACAGATATATATGATTGAAGTGTTCAGATTTATAATTATCTAGTGGATAATTACAACTGTACAAAGTCAGTGCAATGAGTAAGTGAATATCACTTTGCATTCTTGCTTATAACTCAGTCATATGACATTAATTTACTATATAATTTTACACATAAAAAATTGGACATGCACATGTCAACAAAGATACAAGAACCCTTTAAGTTGCATAACAAAATACAATTCAGCCAGCCAGCCAGCTGAACATATTTTGGGATGTTTTGAAATCTTAATATCTATAGCTACAAAACAAATAAATCCTTTTAAATTTGTTAATGAAACTTTTCATACCTTGAGCATTCCTGAAGCCCCATCAAAGCTAGCCTCCAGCCCTGCATTCTCCAACTTGAGCTCAGCCTGGTTGTCAGTGGTGATTCTCACTTTGAAAGGACCACTAGTCAGACAAGACAAAGTAACAAAGTATCATGATTGTAATGTCTTGTTATTCTCACTTTGAAAGGACCACTAGTCAGATGAGACAGAGTAACAAAGTATCATGATTGTAATGTCTTGTTATTCTCACTTTGAAAGGACCACTAAGTCAGATGAGACAAGAGTATCAAAGTATCATGATTGTAATGTCTTGTTATTCTCACTTTGAAAGGACCACTAGTCAGACAAGACAGAGTGACAAAGGATCATGATTGTAATTGCTGGTGATTCTCACTTTGAAAGGACCACTAGTCAGACAAGACAGAGTGACAAAGGACCATGTTGTAATTTATTGTAATTCTCAATTTGAAAGGACCACTATTAGTAATGTATTGCACTGCTATGAGGACGAGTCACAAAGCTTCAACTCTGTTTTCATTTGTAAATATTAGATCATATATTATCTATTTAAAAAAAAACATGTTTTTCATTTACATAAGACAATGGTACGATTATATAATACTTTTCACAAATCCATTTATTCCTTCAAGACAATGGAAAAAAGGAAGAAGAAATTGACTCACTTTGTTCCATCCTCCTCCTTCTGTCCATGGTAGAGCTCCACTGTGGACAGATGGTGATGCTGTGAGTAGCCAGACCCCATCTCACGAACCAGGTATTTACTGACAGACAGAGGCCCTATCTCTACCACAAACACAAGCTGGCAAATGAAGAAAGATGAGAACAAAACGGATAAAAAAAGATAAAAGGGGGGTTCTATGATGGAGAGATGATGATGGTGATGTTCTGAAAAGCCAGACCCCATCTCACCAACCAGGTATTTACGGACAGACAGAGGCCCTATCTCTACCACAAACACAAGCTGTGGAATGAAGAAAGATGAGAACAAATGGATAAAAGAAGATAGATCAATGACAAAAGGGGTTCTACGATAGAGAGATGATGATCGTGATGATCATGATGCTGTGAGTAGCCAGACCCCATCTCACGAACCATGTACTTACTGACAGACAGAGCCCCTATCTCTACCACAAACACAAGCTGTCAAATGAACAAAGATGGGAACAAAATGGATAAAAGAAGATAGATCAATGACAAAAGGGGTTCTACGATAGAGAGATGATGATCGTGATGATCATGATGCTCTGAAAAGCCAGACCACATCTCACGAATCAGGTATTTACTGACAGCCAGAGGCCCTATCTCTACCACAAACACAAGCTGTGGAATGGAATAAGGATGGATGTTAAATTGGATATACCATAAACACATTTTGTTGTATATGTTGAGGAAGTTCACTACATTTAAGTTTTAATTACGTTTATGAGCAGAACATGTGTACTTATCACTTAATAAACCCGCAAATGATAAGAGTGTGAACACAAATAGGTAAGATCAATGCAGGACATTATTAAATGACAAGTGCACATAGTATACACCAAAACCAGGCTGGAAACAGAACTATTTTTCTAGCCTCTGTAGCTATCATCAGTAGTGTATATTATAATCATTTCGCAGCAGAACACAATATTTTGTAACAAATGCTAAAAGTTAAGAAATTTCCTGACTCGGTAAAATCTACCAACAACATATAATGGCATATTGAATAATTTTCTAAATGAACATGTTTTATATTATATCCTACATGAATGAAATCCTGTTCAGTGATTGGTCTACATAGCGTCATGTGACCAAACATAGTAATGCCCATGGAGAAAAATGTGCTATGCGTGACGTCATTCATGGAATAGTAAATGCTATTCCATGAATGACGTCATAGACGCCGGGTGATCATATTGAGCCTATAGAGATGCGTGTTATAAAACTTCCCTGCGAGCAGAGGTCTTGTTTTAGCTTGCGAAAGATGCTCAACGAGATTTAAAAAAAAAAGAAATACAGCATATCTTCACCCGTGAATATCAATAAGTTCCAAAGAATATTCTAGAGATGCATTTCATGTATAACGTAGCGGTATTCGAATTTAAAAATTACGACAATGGTGCACATTGTGCATCGTTGTCCTTCTGTGGTCGTGACACTAATTCGTCATTTAACAATCGGCCGCGGTGTGCACTGCACTAGCTGTATGTGTAATGTATTTTCTCCATACAATTACACGTGTGTAGTATGTAAAGCAGGTTAATTATTCACTTTGATGCGCACGTTTTGCATTTGAGTGCGCATTAGTTGTTATGGCGCGTAACCATGAATGGAAAGATAGCGCAATACGCGCTCTGCGCTAGGACTATTGCGCAAAGGGGGTCAGTGTCACAAACAGAACATAGTCAGTGCAGTGATGGTTCCATGATCAATGTTTAGTTTTTCTTTATATTTTTTTTTAATTGAATTGAAATCATTTGTTTTTGCGATGATTATGATTATGCGAAGGATATAAAACAAATATATCATGCACTATTTCGAGCCACTAGTGAAATTATGGATTCCTCGGTGACAGAAAAAGCACGATGTTCTTCGGGTCTACGACCCTCAGAACATAGTGCTTTTCCTGTCACCTCGGAATCCATAATTTCAACTAGAGGCTCTCAGTGCATGGTATATTTGTTTACTATGCTTTAAAAGGGAATTGCCCTTATCAAGCCATTGGCTTTTTGGTAATTGCCCAGTCACATTTTAGTATTGTAAATATCATCTGTTTTATGAAATCAATAAAATGAAATTGAAATTGAATTGAATATCGATACTTACCTCAAAGACTCCAATAGCACTTTGCTCTGAGGTTTCCCACACAATGTTTGCCTGGCTTTCAATGGGGTTGCCATCTGAATCTGTCACTTCAACATTTGGTGAAGAGACATGTAGTTTCACCAGCTCTTTTCTGTGCTGTGCCAGTGAGTTATAGAACACTACGACACTGAGGCAGATCAAAGACAAAATTATAACAACACAGAATGTAAATTAAACAGATGATAACACTTCATATATCAAGGTTTGCAGTTGCGTAGTTACGGGAATACGGTAGGCATGTGCTCCCCCTCCCCCCTATCAATTTAACAAAAACAATAGAAATCATAAAGGTACCCTATTTACAAAATATTTTTAAAATACATATCAGTAAAGGGTGCCCCCCAATTATCTATAAATGGTGTTGAAATCCCAGTTGGTCACACTAAATGAAGTTCACCAGTTCGATCTATGCTGCACCAGTGAGTTTTAGAACACTACAACACTGAGGCAGATGAAAGACAAACATATATCAATTAAACAGATGATAACACTTTCTATAACAAGGTTTGTTCATCTTTAAATGGACTTTACATCCAAGTTGGTGAGAGTACACAAAGCGTCATCGATCCTGTGCTGCACTAGTGAGTTATAGGACACTACAAGGCAAAGAAAGACATAGCATTTGTTATAATGCAGTCAAGTGACAAAAGGTATTTCTCCCAATTACCTTTCTACCTCAGCAATACTAAACTGTACCATCACAATCATACACAATGATTATTTGCTTACTAAATTTAACCTATATTGAATGAACTAAGACATAAAATGTTGCTTCTCTATTATTCCACTATCAGCAGATTGCAATTTATTTACAAGCATATTTGTGTGATGCTAAAAAAATCAGGAAAAGCCCCAAATGATAATTACCTATTTGCTTCATTAGACAATTTAATAACTGTCTTTGTGGGCAATGCATCATGGGAAGCTCGCTCCTCATCCTGAGATAACAAATAAAACATGATATTACATTATTTGAATCAGAGAACACATTATTTAAGAATGTGGACAATAACCTTTAGTAAGTGTTATAATTTATATTTGGTCTGTGAAGGACAAATTTAATCACTCAAAGGAGTGTTGGATGTTGTGTTTTACATAGTGCAAAATCTGACATTGTCAAGACTTAGAGCACTCTGCTTTATACCTTGCTGGCTTTTATGAATATGGTCCTTTGAGAATAGTTGTTCCTGTCTGGTGTGAGTACATAATCAATCATCATCAAAATGTAATTATCAATATCAATCTTGTTCTTTACAGAGTTTGGGATATTTGTAAGTGCATGAAACACAACAAGGTTATTCCCATGTTAAAGAATAATGCCATTGGGGCAAACATATTATTCTCAGACATAAGAAGGTAGTGGATTGTTTTTAAAAATATACAGAGAAGAATAAAGGAATATACTGTACATCTATATTTATAAATAACAAGAAATAATCATAAATGATTGGAAAGGACGATATAAGAGCATTGTTGTAAATCTCTAGTTATATATACATATATATTTTTGTGTATAAATCGAGTGAAGCACAAAGAGATCCTTATCACATCAAAGTATGATACTTGAAGGGCATAGTTGTTCTTGTAGGCTAGAGTAGATAGAGGAATATTGAAATCATAAATAATTAAATGATCGATATCACAAGTAGTTCTACCAATCTTTTAATTGAGTGGAACATCTTCTTACCACATCAAAGTATGATGCCCGAGGAGCATAGCTGTTCTTGTCTGGTGTGAGAAGGAAGTGGAATATTGTCATAAAAAAGAATTAAATGAGCAATATCAGAAGTATTCTTATAATACCTGAGGAGCATAGCTGTTCTTGTTTGGAGTGAGTAGCTAGTGGAATATTGTCATTATAAAGAATTAAATGATCAATATCAAAATTATTCTTTAAATTGAATGGAACATCTTCTTACCACGTCAAAGTATGATGCCTGAGGAGCATAGCTGTTCTTGTCTGGAGTGAGAAGGTAGTGGATTGCTGTCATCATCACTTTCCTCATCTCATTCAGAGCCGTCAACATCCTGTACGATGCGCAAATCACAGCATGGGAAATCTTTAGATGATGATACAAAATACTGCTGAAAACTGCTTATCTACTAAACTTTCACCTGTTCAATCAAATGAGTCAAAATATGAGGCCTAAATGTTTTATCCCGGCAGAATCTTCTTCAGTGGCAAATCTTTAGGTAGTAACTTTGATGCAAGTTTTTTTAAATATCACATATAGAATGATTCATTTTATACCTCTTTTCGAGAATCCTGCAATCTGATTGGTTGAACATTTGGCCCCATAACCAATGTACAAAAGTTGATGGAAGTTGGTCATTTTTAATGAAACTGTTTGCATTCTAATTGATAAAGGTGCACCTAAGTGAACATGTAGAATAATACAGACATAATACTAAACAGTAGTATATCAAACCAATGTTTCAATAGATTTCGACCAGAGTTTTTTTAATTTTTTTTATTTTGCTTGTCAGGGGAAAAACGAAAGGATAATTTTTTGGGCAAGGTGCAAGATGCAAGGTCAGACACCCATGTCTGACCTGTTCCCATAATCCATGACTACATGGTCCTTGGCAGTGTGATCCCATCATGGTGCTGGAAGAGTCCTAGCTGGCCTCAGCCACCCCCCCCCCCCGCCCCCCTACAACCATGTCTGACCTGTTCCCATAATCCATGACTACATGGTCCTGGGCAGTGCCTGTGATCCCATCATGGTGCTGGAAGAGTCCTAGCTGGCCTCAGCCACCCCCCCCCCCCCCCCCCCCCCCCACCACCCCCTACAACCATGTCTGACCTGTTCCCATAATCCACCACTACATGGTCCTTGGCAGTGCCTGTGATCCCATCATGGTGCTGGAAGAGTCCTAGCTGGCCTCAGCCACCCCCCCCCCCCCCCCCCACCACCCCCTACAACCATGTCTGACCTGTTCCCATAATCCACCACTACATGGTCCTTGGCAGTGCCTGTGATCCCACCATGGTGCTGGAAGAGTCCTAGCTGGCCTCAGCCACCCCCCCCCCCCCCCCCCACCACCCCCAACAACCATGTCTGACCTGTTCCCATAATCCACCACTACATGGTCCTTGGCAGTGCCTGTGATCCCATCATGGTGCTGGAAGAGTCCTAGCTGGCCTCAGCCACCCCCCACCCCCCCCCCCCCCCCCCGCCCACCACCCCCTACAACCATGTCTGACCTGTTCCCATAATCCACCACTACATGGTCCTTGGCAGTGCCTGTGATCCCATCATGGTGCTGGAAGAGTCCTAGCTGGCCTCAGCCACCCCCCCCCCCCCCCCCCCACCACCCCCTACAACCATGTCTGACCTGTTCCCATAATCCACCACTACATGGTCCTTGGCAGTGCCTGTGATCCCATCATGGTGCTGGAAGAGTCCTAGCTGGCCTCAGCCACCCCCCCCCCCCCCCACCACCCCCAACAACCATGTCTGACCTGTTCCCATAATCCACCACTACATGGTCCTTGGCAGTGCCTGTGATCCCATCATGGTGCTGGAAGAGTCCTAGCTGGCCTCAGCCACCCCCCCCCCCCCCCCCCCCCCCGCCCACCACCCCCTACAACCATGTCTGACCTGTTCCCATAATCCACCACTACATGGTCCTTGGCAGTGCCTGTGATCCCATCATGGTGCTGGAAGAGTCCTAGCTGGCCTCAGCCACCCCCCCCCCCCCCCCCACCACCCCCTACAACCATGTCTGACCTGTTCCCATAATCCACCACTACATGGTCCTTGGCAGTGCCTGTGATCCCATCATGGTGCTGGAAGAGTCCTAGCTGGCCTCAGCCACCCCCCCCCCCCCCCCCCCCCACCACCCCCTACAACCATGTCTGACCTGTTCCCATAATCCACCACTACATGGTCCTTGGCAGTGCCTGTGATCCCATCATGGTGCTGGAAGAGTCCTAGCTGGCCTCAGCCACCCCCCGCCCCCCTACAACCATGTCTGACCTGTTCCCATAATCCACCACTACATGGTCCTTGGCAGTGCCTGTGATCCCATCATGGTGCTGGAAGAGTCCTAGCTGGCCTCAGCCACCCCCCCCCCCCCCCCCCCACCACCCCCTACAACCATGTCTGACCTGTTCCCATAATCCACCACTACATGGTCCTTGGCAGTGCCTGTGATCCCATCATGGTGCTGGAAGAGTCCTAGCTGGCCTCAGCCACCCCCCCCCCCCCACCACCCCCTACAACCATGTCTGACCTGTTCCCATAATCCACCACTACATGGTCCTTGGCAGTGCCTGTGATCCCATCATGGTGCTGGAAGAGTCCTAGCTGGCCTCAGCCACCCCCCCCCCCCCCCCCCCCCACCACCCCCTACAACCATGTCTGACCTGTTCCCATAATCCACCACTACATGGTCCTTGGCAGTGCCTGTGATCCCATCATGGTGCTGGAAGAGTCCTAGCTGGCCTCAGCCACCCCCCCCCCCCCCCCCTGCCCACCACCCCCTACAACCATGTCTGACCTGTTCCCATAATCCACCACTACATGGTCCTTGGCAGTGCCTGTGATCCCATCATGGTGCTGGAAGAGTCCTAGCTGGCCTCAGCCACCCCCCCCCCCCCCCCCACCACCACCCCCTACAATCATGTCTGACCTGTTCCCATAATCCACCACTACATGGTCCTTGGCAGTGCCTGTGATCCCATCATGGTGCTGGAAGAGTCCTAGCTGGCCTCAGCCACCCCCCCCCCCCCCCCCCCCCCACCACCCCCTACAACCATGTCTGACCTGTTCCCATAATCCACCACTACATGGTCCTTGGCAGTGCCTATGATCCCATCATGGTGCTGGAAGAGTCCTAGCTGGCCTCAGCCACCCCCCCCCACCCCCCCCCACCACCCCCTACAACCATGTCTGACCTGTTCCCATAATCCACCACTACATGGTCCTTGGCCGTGCCTGTGATCCCATCATGGTGCTGGAAGAGTCCTAGCTGGCCTCAGCCACCCCCCCCCCCCCCCCCCACCACCCCCTACAACCATGTCTGACCTGTTCCCATAATCCACCACTACATGGTCCTTGGCAGTGTCTGTGATCCCATCATGGTGCTGGAAGAGTCCTAGCTGGCCTCAGCCACCCCCCCCCCCCCCCCCCCCCGCCCCCTACAACCATGTCTGACCTGTTCCCATAATCCACCACTACATGGTCCTTGGCAGTGCCTGTGATCCCATCATGGTGCTGGAAGAGTCCTAGCTGGCCTCAGCCACCCCCCCCCCCCCCCCACCACCCCCTACAACCATGTCTGACCTGTTCCCATAATCCACCACTACATGGTCCTTGGCAGTGCCTGTGATCCCATCATGGTGCTGGAAGAGTCCTAGCTGGCCCTCAGCCAGCCCCCCCCCCCCCCCACCACCCCCTACAACCATGTCTGACCTGTTCCCATAATCCACCACTACATGGTCCTTGGCAGTGCCTGTGATCCCATCATGGTGCTGGAAGAGTCCTAGCTGGCGCCGTGCATTGGTCAACATTCCTACCAGGCTGTCCGAAGGGAAGCTGGTCACTCCATTCTGCCTGGCCTGGGTGTTGGTGTAGGTATAGATGATCTCTGCAGCTCTGCAATGATAAAAACAAACAACAGAATGCTGATAATTATGTATAGATGATCTCTGCAGCTCTACAATGATAACAAGAATCAACAGAACACTGATAATTATTTGGCAAAGTTATAGTTAGCTGTATGCTGCAGTGGTGGACATTCTTACATGGCCATCTATCACTATAATCACTCAATAACTACGCCTTCATACAAAATAAAATTTAAATTTGTGAAGGTAATATTTGTACTAACATCAAAAGATCATGAATCACTAGTACATATGAACTTTCATGCTAAATATTGGAATATTCACCTAAGAACAGCTATCTATATTATTACCTCAGATGTCCTGCTTATACCCTGTCCATGTTCTTGTATAAAGGTCTTGAGGTGTAGAAGTTGCTCCAGTATCACTACAATTACTCAATTATCATGCCAGTGATTTTCTTTCTCAATTCTCAATTAGATTTATGCAATCTGCGATACTGATGAGTGATATAAAATTACTAATAAATGTGCTTAAATGAAATAGTCAATTGAATAACTTATTGGTATCGCTTCAGGAAATGGGTAATTTCTATACCACCTCATTATTAGATTGACTATTTCAAAATAGATGTCCCTCCAATACCCTGTCCATTTTCTTGAAGAAGGGCCTTGAGGAGTAGAAGCCACTCCAGTAGTGGTTATTTTACAATTATATTGATATAATTACTCAATGTAATGGCAATGATATAATAACAATTATTGATTTACCTCAGATGTCCCTCCAACACCCTGTCCATATTTTTATAGAACGGCCTTGATGTGTAAAAGCCACTCCAGTAGTGGTCATCCCGGTCAGTGTAGGTGAAGAAGTCTCCACTCAGGGTGGGGTAGCCAGCTGGCTGCTGACCGGCCATGGTGTGGGTCTGCTGCCAGACGGCCGAGAAGTAATCACTCAGGGTACCAAACTGGGCCTGTGCATTCAGAAGAAGGACATAAGAATATGAAAAGGAACAAATATTGTTAAGAGAGAGATATATTCTGGTTGCTGACTGGCCATGGTGTGGGTCTGCTGTTATAAGTGGAGAAATAATCACTCATGGTTCCAAACTGGGCCTGTGCATTAAGAGGGAGGATGTAAGAATATGAAAATAAAAAATGATTGTTCACAGAGAAATATATTATGGTTGCTGACTGGCTATAGCGTGGGTCTGCTGTTATATGAGGAGAAGTAATCACTAAGTGCACAAAACTGGGCCTGTGCATTTAAGATCAATTGAGATAATAAGAAGGGGGACAGAACAATAAGAAAAAGGAGAAAAAAAAAACAATTTCAGAGAGAGATATATTGTGATCGCTGACCAGCCAAGGTGTGGGTCTGCTGCCACACAAGAAGAATTATACAAGATGTGGAACAGATATAACCCAGGTCCACTGTCAGAAAAAAACAAAAAACAATTGCAATGCGTGTGAACACTTGCTCAGCCGCGAAATTAAAAAGGCGCGCATGTGTTTTTGTTTACGTTTACAGTATTGGTTCGGGCCTTTGTCTTTCGATACGAGGGTCGTGGGTTCGATACCCAACCACGGCATGTGTATCCTTCAGCAAGACAATTTATCCACATTGGCTACTATAAACCAAGGTGCAGTAAATGGGTACCTGTCAGGAATGTATTCCTTGATAGGCTTGGTGCGCCTGTCAGGAATGTATTCCTTGATAGGCTTGGTGCACCTGTCAGGAATGTATTCCTTGATAGGCTTGGTGCACCTGTCAGGAATGTATTCCTTGGTGCGCCTGTTTGCAGGCAGACTGGCTACAGCCAGGCTAATAATGTACTGTACTGTAAAGTAAGATCTGCCTCACAATAGAAAAGATTGATGGTGCAATATAAATGCCTGTCTGTAATTATTATCATTATTACCTGTACGTGCCATTCCTGGCGGTTGTTCATGTAGTTGAAGAGTTTCATATAGTTGGTGTACTGGTTGTCCCACTCCTCTGGTTTGTCATACCGGAAATCATCTCCAAGTTGCACTAGAAGCACATTACTCCTGTACAGTGTAGACTTCTTTCTGTACTGATCCAGCAACACTTCAGCTCTGTCAAACATCCAATATAATAGATCAGTAATGAAACCCACCAATTAATATGTCAGAAACTACAATTTATCTATACTGATCTAGCAACACTTAAGCTCTGTCAAACAACAAATATATTAATAGATCAGTAATGAAACCCACAAATCAACTGATAAAACAGTACAATCAACTATGCCCTGGAACATAAAGATTCACGATTACTCATACAATCAATCTTAATCGTACGAACAATTAATTGATTGTATGATCAATTTATCAATTATACATTAAATCGTGTTGAATGTTAATTTCAAAACATTTCATAGATTTCCAGAAGACTCTGCAAAAAAAAACAATGTCTTACTTGCTAGCAACGTTTCCATCTGTGATTGGAACTGGGGCCACCTTCCATGGACAGTTGACCCTACCACCAGGCAGACGCTTGAAATCAAACTGACAACATATAATGAGCCCTGTGACCTTTGATCCCCAAATCTAATCAGTTCATCAAGATACATACATGTACCAAGTCTGGTGACAATACGTCAATTGGTTCTTGAGATATCGCGATAACAAGCTATTTTTGCATATATATAATGAGCCCTGTGACCTTTGACCTCATGACCCCTAAATCTAATCAGTTCATCAGTTCCTCAACATACATGTATGTACCAAGTTTTGTGGGAATCCGTCAACAGGTTCTTTAGATATCGCGATAACGAGAATGGGACGTACATCTCGTACGGACGTACATACTGACAGACGGACGAGCAACCCGAAAACATAATGCCTCCGGCCACTTCGTAGCCGAGGCTTAAAAACCAAACAATGTCTTACTTGCTAGCAACGTTTCCATCTGTGATAGGCACTGGGGCCACCTTCCATGGACAGTTGACCCTGCCACCAGGCAGACGCTTGAAATCAAACTGACAACAGACCTTGGGGTCTGGGCCACATGTGTGAGGCACATCGTAGCTGTAGAACGGCATCAGGTGACAGAACATGTCTGTACTGGTACCGTGATCTAGGACATACAGTAGGCAAACACAAAACATGCATTTGTTTAGAATTTAATCAGCAATGGGGTTGTCTCATACTTAAGAACGACTGGGCAATATTCACATGTTTTCATATTTGAGTGAAATTTTCATTATCATACCACATTAATATAAAACGAACTAGCCTACATGGGCATTGGAAATTGTCTTAAAACAAAATTCACATTCCCGAAATAAGAATAGTAGATCAAACTTGAATTTACTATAATTGATTTTGAAGACTTTGCTTATCCAATTTGGGCATCTACTACTAGTATCCCTTTTTTCCCCAAAAATCCTGGCCTAAATCTGACTTTCACTTGGTCAGGGCAATCAGGCATGTAGCACCCTGTATAGAATATCTAAGTCAATCCCTTCGATGATCCCTCACACATATCCCTCATTTGATTTCTTATCCTTCTGGTTTGTGCCAGGTTTATAATATCTTCTGACCATCACAGGCATTGAAAAGGGTTTCAGGGATGAACAACCATCATGTGGGCTTTCTAGCCCAGTCAGTAGAGCACCGGTCTAGCAATCTGAAGAATAAATCTTGGGATTGAATCCCAGGGAAAACTTATTTTCTTTTATATTCCTGATAGATAAGCATAAGTAGGTCCGATGATTTCTTTCTTTGAATAAAAAAGGGACAATTTAAGATGAGGGATATTAAACAAATATACCATGCCTTTGTTCAAGGCACCATTTGAATCAATGGGCCTTCGATGACTTCAATAGTATTATTTTCTTTCTTCATTTTCTTTTATATTCAATATTTTCCTGATGGACTCACCCCAATTCTGCCTCCACATGAACTCCAGGTAGTGCTCCTGTGAGAAGTACTTCTTGAGTGCATAGTGCACTCTCTGTATCACCATGGCTTCCAGACCCATTCTCTGCAGGATATATGCCATTGTAGGAGAAAGGCCAAATGGGTCTATGGCCCACCCACTCTTAGGCTTCACACCTGGGGAGTGAAAAGAGTTACAAATGGATTTCATGATGCCGATTACTACATCCTTGTACTGAAGTATCTCTGGGATGTGTGGTGCACTCTCCTTATGACCATGGCCTCAAGTCCCAACCTTTAATGAAGTTATGCCATTGTGGTAGACAGATCAAAAGTGTGTATGTGTACGGTAATACTAGTCAATTGCCTAAACGTTTTGGGCCTCATAGCTAAGGAACAAATCAAGACTTCTATATTCCAGTGTTAGCTTACATTTAGGGTTGGATTTGTTATGCTTTTGACTGGCCCGTTTATCACATTAAAACATAATAAGGCATAGTCTGATAATTCAATGAAGTCTACAGACAAAACAAGACCAGTCATTTTACAGATAATTTAATTTGGTATTTCAGCTATAATTATAATGACCAAGTATGTTGCTCTTTAAAATAATATATCCAGGGCCAACAAAATAGCAGCATATTATTTGTCTTGTTTCTTCTTAAGCCCGGCGCACACAGAGCCGATTCTATCTGATCCGACTGGTTTTCATTCAGGCTGGAGTCGGTTTCGCTCAGTCAAAGCAGATTCAACAAGATGAATCGGCCTCAACTGAGCTCCGACTGGCTCCTGACTGGAAAAATTTGGAGTGCTGAGGCAAACCATACTGAGCCGATCAGAATGAAAAACAGTTGGATCGGGTCGAGTCAGCTCTGTGTGCGTTGGGCTTAATCCTCTTAGAAGGGATAGCTTTAGCAAGCTGCTTACCTGGCAGGAAGGATCTAGCCATTCATGTCCTTGTATCATCTGGTCAACCATAGCAAAGTAGTTGGTATTTCAGCCTAATATCAATGGCCAAGCATATTTTTCATTAAACTAATATATTCAGGACCCACAAAGTAGCAGCATATTATTTGTCTAGTTGTTTCTTCTCATGGTTTGACCCTCTTAGAAGCTGCTTACCTGGCAGGAAGGAATCTAGCCATTCATGTCCTTCTATCATCTGGTCAACCATAGCAAAGTAGTTGGTATTGGCCTCATCGTTCATCACCCAGCCTCCAGTAACAATCTCCAAACGACCGCTCTCAACCAAACTGCAAATAAGGATGAACATTGAAATAAAACAACACTGATGTTATCACAGACAATCATTTCATCATTGATGAAAATAATGCAATGTCATCGTGTGTTTTTTAGGTAGGTAATAGGAATTTGTGTTTTGAAATAAATTATCAATTCCATTTTATACCTTTTGAATGTTTGCCTCTTGCTGTTGTCTGCCTTCTCCCACCACATGGACAGGTATGAGATCTCAGCCCAGATGAATGTCATCTTGGGATGTTCCAGCATCTTCCGCACCACTAGGTCCAGGATCTTGGACGTCTGGTCCGCAAAGTACCGGTTCAGAGTCTTGATCCAACCTAACAGGACAAGTTAAGGGGTTATAGGAATGGATATGTCTGGTCAACAAAGTACTGTTTAGAGTCAAAGAACCAATTTACGAGTCTTGATCAAACCTGACAAGATCAGAATGTCAAAATGTAAATGGTTATTCAGATCTCAATCCAGAGCTTTTGTTATTATTTAACCCGTTATCCAGAGACAAATTAATATGCATGTATATACCTGACAAACGTACATAGTTAGTTTCATTTGACATCATTGGCTTTTATGAAATTCAAATTATATAGACTTGCATTCTAAAAAGGGAAAAGTGACCAATTTAGACATTACCTGGATCGTTATGTGAGTGAGGAACAACGATTATCCTGAGTGGCTCTTCATTCCAATGGTTGGGATCATAGGAGATATCAAAGCCTTGCTTCCACACGCCACCGTTGGGGTTGTCAAAGCGAAGCTTGTCAAACACCTGTAACATCTGTAGGCAAATCACAGGCAAAACTTCCATTAACAGTGACACTTACAAAATGAACAATTGAAAGTAGGAACATTTTACAATGTGACATTTCATATTTTATCAAAAATTGAAGAGGCTAGTATTTTAAATACTTTCAAGATTGTATTATCTGTACATAACACCAACATTGAATGAAAATCATTAAAGTCCTTCTGGCTAAATGCAACCTAAATTAAACATAAAAATCCAATGTGTATTTTTGCAAATATGACTTAACCATTTGATGGCAAGTGTGGTGAATAACAGACTCTTTGCTAAACACAGAATAAATCAGCAGCGTAGTGACAAAATGATTGTGATTGAGATCATTTATTGTGATTGAGATGAATAATTGTGATTGAGATAATAATTGTTTCCATTTAAAGTCATAGATAATAAATGATTATCTATACCCATAAAAGGCAAAACACAATTCTTTATTTATTGCATCTGAGTCATACCTGTATATCCGTTGTGTTTCCACTCGGTGTGTTGGCAAATGCACACTCTCCAGGTTCTACATGAGCTTGTCCCTCAGGCACTACATACTGGCCCTGCATCCCAGGGGCACTGCCCCCACCAGCACCCCCGCCCCCCATGGGCAGCCCAGGATCAGGCCCAGCCCCAGCCCCAGGCCCATTCTGGCCATACCACCCTCTCCCTCCTCCACCTCCTGGCTGCTGGGCTGGTTGCTGGAGACCTGCTTCTGGGACGAAGGGTCTCACTAGCTGGTCTAGATTGTCTGGTACCTTGCCGTTAGCTAGGGATCGCACCGCCTCCCTCAGGTGGCTGATGATCACATGATTCTTGGAAAGGTCGCCCTCTAGTGCCTGTATCTTGCCCTCCAGCACAGCAATGTCTTGCTGTTTGCAGAAGTAGGGGACAAAGAGACAATAATGCAATTAGCAACAATCACAGGAAATGCATATTTTAAATGCGTATACATACAAAAACTTTTTTTTTCACAATCATCTAACAATTTTTTACTTGATGTTTCCAGCATTTGTTATGTTCTTCCCAGAAGTTGTACTGTGTCTGAATACTAGGATATTTATATTTCTATATTAGCGACCAGTATCAACTAGCTGACTATTCTCTCACTTTAATTTGGTTGTGAGTGAAAGCAGAATGTGTTGTAATCAGGTTAACACCCTACTCCAGAGCTGCCAATTTCCATTTGAGCATCTCAGTATTCTCACACCCCAAAGTCAGTATTTTGCTGAGGAAATCAGTATTTTTCCGCGCTGCAAATGAATGTTGAAAAACGTTATATTTTCTTTTATTTCAATTAGTGCAAAACATACATAGGTAATGAATGAGCATATGCATTGGTGCAGAGATGTCAACCTCTAGAGAAAAACAAATCATACTGGCTATCCTTTAAAAAAAAAAAATTTTTAAAATCATTTTTTGCAAAGCCAAATCGTGCAGCAAAAATACCCTTTACAAGTGCGATCAAATAACCTATGGTTCTGTTGATCACACTAGCATTGTTAAGAGTTTTTAAAAGTTTATTTGTCTTATATTTTAAATAGTTAATCAAGGTTCAACATAAAATTTGTTGAAATTTTCAGACTGTTAGTACTAGTTATTATTATTTTTTTTTAGTTTTTTTTTTCTTTCTTTTCTGTACATTTATTTCTTACAAATCGTACTGCCCTATTTACATCAAACAATCATACTACATACGGACAATCCGTACTACTATGCAGCTTTCTTGGCAGCTTATTTGGCAGGTTCTTTCACACATAGCTCCATTACAATAGCGTTGTGCGGAGTTACACATCTCCTGTTTGCTGCACTATCCAACACAAAAATATTTCTGCTGGCCAATTCTAACTCCACTTACCAGCAAATGCAAAAATACAAATTTGTTTTTGAATTATGTGATCCACAATTTAAAAAGACCGCAACTGTAGAAAAAAAAACATTATTTCCAGTTTGTTTTCCGTAGCAAGGCTTCCTAATTAAAACATGGCATTCAACTGATGAACGGAAATTAGATATTGTGCAATACAATTATAATGCACAAATGGCCGGTTTGCTTAGCTACAGCATATTAACATAAACTGAGTGTAAATGGTCCAGCTGACTGAATTGAACCATTTACTTTAGTAGTAGATGTGGGTTCTTTTTTTGCATGCATGACTCAGACGGCGCTAATGCAGTTTCGCACCCCTTTTTTGTATCTAAATCGGTTTGTATTACTCACTGTACTCTTCCCTTATCCCTCGATGGTCTGTTGTAATATTTTGGTCAACATTTAAATCATTTTTTATTACTTTAATCAATGGACAATGGTTTTGGTTTTGGTTGCGATCGCGGCTCCAAAATTGTCGTACTTCGCGGCCGGTAAAATCAAAGTTAGCAGGACTTCAAGAGAAGCTATGCCTCTAGCCAGGGGTGTCTTGCGAGTGAAAAGAGTACCGTACTCCTGCGGGGCGCGCGCGCGTCGTACCGGTTACACGCATTGTGCTGCCGTAAGAATAGCCGGCGTGTGGCTGTATCCATAGAGCCGTGTATACGTATGGAGTGTGGCTGTATCCATACGCGGCTCTACGGATACAGCCACACGAGTGTGGCCATAAGCCATACCTGTACTGTCATGTGTAAAATACTTTGTATGTTACACATGACCCCACACACTTCGTGGTGCCTTTGTTCTATACCGCTAGCGTCCGGTCGTAACCATTAACAACTCATTGTCAACTGGGTCAAAGTGAATTCGCTCACACCCCTAGAACAATCAATTGCCCCGCCGAGCGAAAAAATAACGCACTACGTCAATGTGATTTTGTATGCTAAGCACAAACGGTTAAGTGGTGGTGCTGGTGCCATAAGCTAAAGACACACGAGTGTGGTTGTATACACAAGACACAAGTTACACAGATAGTCGTTTGCTTATTATTTAATCATGGGCTTAACTGCAGAATACCCCACCACTCGACTATGGGGGTCGTGGGTTTGCCAACGCCAACGCGCTTTTATACAGAATAGTATTATACTTGTAGTCGCCAATTCGATCGCCTATTTAGAGCTGTAAATGTTCCTATATTACAGCTATGGTAGCTCTATGGTGCCAACGCGCCAACGCGCTCGACTATGGGGGTCGTGGGTTTGCCAACGCCAACGCGCTTTTATACAGAATAGTATTATAGTCGCCAATTCGATCGCCTATATATTTAGAGAGCTGGTAGCTCTATGGTGCCAACGCGCCAACGCGCCAACGCGCTTTCGGCCCGAGTGACATTTCGGATTTCCTCAACCGGGCTCTTTCATTCGACCGCATCTTTTTAATTCATACTACCAGCTTGTTACGATCGGTAGATGATTATCATAGTGCAGTGATTCAGGAACAGAATGATGCTTTCCAAAATGTGTATAGCATTTGGACGCTCAGTTGATCGTTCTAAGTTGGAATTAAATAATTCTTATCCATCATGTCCACGCTCCAATATCTTGTTATATCATATTATGATCTATTATTATTAAGCATTAGTATTATATTTATTTATATGATCACAAGTATCCCATACATTATTTATTATCATAAATGTCTGTTCACATGTTTAGGGCAAATAAAGAATATTATGATAATTAGTTAACCGTCAAAATTCTCTGAATGCGATTGGACTTCTATAGCGGTTCCCTCATATCTTGTATTTCAGCTCGGCACGTATAGTTAGGTAAGCACTATATAGGCACCAATCCTGCAGCCGTGCGACTTGAGAGAGACTATTCACTTATAACCACTAATCTGACCTATAGCCACCAAACTTGACATATAGCCACTAAATCTGACCTATAGCCATTAATCTGACCTATAGCCACCAAATTAGGGTTAGGGTTAGGGCTTAGGTTAGGGAAATATATCCCCCGAAACTAGGCAAATATCCTGCAGCCGTGCGACTTGAGAGAGACTATTCACTTATAACCACTAATCTGACCTATAGCCACCAAACTTGACCTATAGCCACTAAATCTGACCTATAGCCATTAATCTGACCTATAGCCACCAAATTAGGGTTAGGGTTAGGGTTTAGGTTAGGGAAATATATCCCCCGAAACTAGGCAAATAAAGAATATTATGATAATTAGTTAACCGTCAAAATTCTCTGAATGCGATTGGACTTCTATAGCGGTTCCCTCATATCTTGTATTTCAGCTCGGCACGTATAGTTAGGTAAGCACTATATAGGCACCAATCCTGCAGCCGTGCGACTTGAGAGAGACTATTCACTTAGTTATAACCACTAATCTGACCTATATAGCCACCAAACTTGACCTATAGCCACTAAATCTGACCTATAGCCATTAATCTGACCTATAGCCACCAAATTAGGGTTAGGGTTAGGGTTTAGGTTAGGGAAATATATCCCCCGAAACTAAGAAAAACATTAAGTCGGAAATTTTGGCTATGCATAATGCGTGAGTGAATAGTCTCTATCAAGTCGCAGAATGTATTTATGTCTGCAGGATTGGTGCCTATATAGTGCTCTCCATATAGTTATGCCATATCACCCCAAGTCGATGGTTATTTGCTTACTATCTATTTATCTATATTAATGAGTAATTGTAAATATATTTTGCGTATATAATTAGTGATTGTTGGATATTTTGTTCAGTTCGATTGACTAAAAAATAGTAAAAAAAAATCAACGAATTCATACGATTTAAGTACTAAGGAGGTGGTGGGTTGTTAAAGGATTATTATATGCAGATCAACAAATTGATACGGAAGTATTATTATAAGCAAATCAACGAATTCATAAGGAAGATATGCAGATCAACAAATTGATACGGAAGATAATAATGGCGGGGTTTGGACTAAGGTGGGGGCTTTAGTTAGAGTATTATTATAAGCAAATCAACGAATTCATACGGAAGATAATAATTTAAACAAAACAAATTCATACGGAAGATAATAATGGCGCGGTTTGGACTAAGGTGGGGGCTTTAGTTAGAGTATTATTATAAGCAATTCAACGAATTCATACGGAAGATAATAATTTAAACAAAACATATTCATACGGAAGATAATAACTTTAACAAAACAAATTAATACGGAAGATAATAATGGCGCGGTTTGGACTAAGGTGTAGGCTTTAGTTAGAGTATTATTATAAGCAAATCAACAAATTCATACGGAAGATAATAATTTAAACAAAACAAATTCATACGGAAGATAATAATGGAGACGGTTTGGACTAAGGTGCATGGGGGCTTTTGTTAGAGTATTATAATAAAAAATATCATCAACGAATTCATACGAAAGGACTAAGGAGGTGGAGGGTTCTCAAAGGATTATTATATGCAAATCAACAAATTGACACGGAATATAATAATGGCGGGGTTTAGACTAAGCTTGGGGCTTTAGTTAGAGTATTATTATAAGCAATCAACGAATTCATACGGAAGATAATAATTTCAACAAAACAAATTCATACGGAAGATAATAACTTTAACAAAACAAATTAATACGGAAGATAATAATGGCGCGGTTTGGACTAAGGTGGGGGCTTTAGTTAGAGTATTACTATAAGCAAATCAACAAATTCATACGGAAGATAATAATTTAAACAAAACAAATTCATACGGAAGATAATAATGGCGACGGTTTGGACTAAGGTGCATGGGGGCTTTTGTTAGAGTATTAAAATAAAAAATATCATCAACGAATTCATACGAAAGGAGGTGGAGGGTTCTCAAAGGATTATTATATGCAAATCAACAAATTGATACGGAATATAATAATGGCGGGGTTTAGACTAAGCTTGGGGCTTTAGTTAGAGTATTATTATAAGCAAATCAACGAATTCATACGGAAGATAATAATTTAAACAAAACAAATTCATACGGAAGATAATAACTTTAACAAAACAAATTAATACGGAAGATAATAATGGCGCGGTTTGGACTAAGGTGGGGGCTTTAGTTAGAGTATTATTATAAGCAAATCAACAAATGAATACGGAAGATTATGGCGCGGTTTGGACTAAGGTGGAGGCTTTAGTTAGAGTATTATTATAAGCAAATCAACGAATTCATACGAAGATAATAATTTAAACAAAACAAATTCATACGGAAGATAATAACTTTAACAAGACAAATTAATACGGAAGATAATAATGGCGCGGTTTGGACTAAGGTGGGGGCTTTTGTTAGAGTATTATAATAAAAAAATCAACGAATTCATACGATTTAAGGACTAGGTGAAGGTTGTTAAATATTATTATATGCAAATCAACAAATTGATACGGTAGATATAAATGGCGGGGTTTGGAATAAGGGGGGTGGGTGTTGTTACTGTTATAACAAATCGAAAAATTCATACGGAAGATAATCATTTGAACAAAACAAATTAACACGAAAGTTAATAACTTTAACAAGAAAAATTAATACGGAAGATAATAATGGCGCGGTTTGGACTAAGGTGGGGGCTTTTGTTAGAGTATTATAATAAGAAAAATCAACGAATTCATACGATTTAAGGACTAGGTGGAGGGTTGTTAAAGTATTATTATATGTAAATCAAAACATTGATACGGTAGATATAAATGGCGGGGTTTGGAATAAGGGGGGTGGGGGTTTTTACTGTTATAACAAATCGACAAATTCATACGGAAGATAATCATTTGAACAAAACAAATTAACACGAAAGATCATAATGGCGAGGGTTGGACTTTAAGCTTGGGGCTTTAGTATTATTATAAACAAATCAACGAATTCATGAGGAAGATAATACCTTTAACAAAACGGATAATAATGGCGCGGTTCGGACAAATGTGGGGACTTTTGTTAGAGTATTATAATAAAATAAAAAATCATCAACGAATTCATACGAAAGGACTAAGGAGGTGGAGGGTTGTTAAAGTATTATTATATGCAAATCAAAAAATTGATACGGAAGATAATAATGGCGCGGTTTGGACTAAGGTGGGGGCTTTAGTTAGAGTATTATTATAAGCAAATCCACGAATTCATATACGGAAGATAATAATTTAAACAAATTAAATTCATATACGGAAGATAATAACATTAACAAAACAAATTAATACGGAAGATAATAATGGCGCGGTTTGGACTAAGGTGGAGGCTTTAGTTAGAGTATTATTATAAGCAAATCAACGAATTCATACGGAAGATAATAATTTAAACAAAACAAATTCATAAGGAAGATAATAATGTTAACAAGACAAATTAATACGAAAGATAATAATGGCGCGGTTTTGGACTAAGGTGGGGGCTTTTGTTAGAGTATTATAATTAAAAAAAAATCATCAACGAATTCATACGAAAGAACTAAGGAGGTGGAGGGTTCTTAAAGGATTATTATATGCAAATCAACAAATTAATACGGAAAATAATAATGGCGCGGTTTTGGACTAAGGTGGGGGCTTTTGTTAGAGTATTATAATAAAAAAAAAAATCATCAACGAATTCATACGAAAGGACTAAGGAGGTGGAGGGTTCTTAAAAGATTATTATATGCAAATCAACCAATTGATACGGAAGATAATAATGGCGGGGCCTGGGATCCAGGCCGGGTTGCCGGGCCAAACCCGCCGGGTTTGGCATTTTTGCCGGGTTCGGGCCGGGTCCGGGTTGGGAGGTAAACTTCAGGAACCCGGTAAAACAAACCCGGTAAAAAAACAAGTGTTTTGGAAAGTTATATTCCCGTTTCAATGATACACTTATTCCCGTTTCTTCCGCAGTTTTTTGAAGTGGAAAACGGGGCCATAACAATGTCAACATATTTTCGATATCTGCTGAATAAGTTGATTTTCAAATCGGGATTTGTCAACAGTTCTGTTTTATTCTAAATATTTTTGAATGTGCGGGATTGTATTTTGCGTTTATAAAAACGATGTTTTAGATATCATTTTTTCGAAGTGCATTTGTCCTAACTTTGTTCACTTATTTTTAGAAGAAAAATAACAATGTTTTAGATAAGTTTGGCATAATTTAATTATTGTTAATATCTTTCAATATGCGTGCTCATGTTTTGCCTTAATAAAATATTTTGCGCTTCGAGAAAATGACGACGTGGTATTCATAATAACTTGGGCCCTTGATATGTTGTCATATCGTCTAATGGTGCAAAATTTAACTATATAAACATAATCATAACATGTTTTATTTTCTTCTTTCCTTTTAAGGAAGATGACAGACGCTCCGAGGCAGTAAAGAGTACCACAGCCATTTTGTTGCCAAGCTCCTTCAAAACATCGGAAACCTTCAGCTTCAACAGACATTCGGAATTGAAGAAAAAAAATTCTTTCCCTTGTTTCCGTCCGTCTTGTTCAACTAAACACTTTTGTTTGTCCTCTTCTTTTAATAATGATAATTTGTTGACTGTCCAGTTATTTATGATGATAATGACGATGATGATGAAGAGGATTATATATGTGATTTAATTTGATGTGCGACTAGCGATGGTTTTGATTGATGATGATGTTCAAAGTTCAATCGTTATATTTTCATCAGTTTATTTTAGAACAGCTGATATCAAATGATGATGGCTTGTGGCGATTGTGAATAATTGATGATAAAAATGTATATACTTATAATTTAAGCGTCATATTGAAAATAATAAACTTGGTGATGATTTTTATAAATATGTGATGCTGATCGATGACAATAAATCAAATAATAAAAACTTATTACAAATAGACGATGACTTGGTAATGAATGAGTAAATGTAATGATTATGTTGATGATGATTTTATTTTATTAAACTACCGATCAATTGTTGATGATTATGAGGGGAAGTATAGCGATTGAAACTTGCATAATAAATTTCATCGGTATTTTCATCGGTAATTGTGCACCATGAAAGGGGTATCATAAAAAGCATAAAAAGAATTAAACCTCCACTTTTCATCAAGGCTGCATGACGCTCTAGTGTATCCAAGGTAAGCATGCCAGGTAGGCCCATGCTAGTATAAATCTATTATAAATTGCAATAGGCCCTGAACAAAAGTGTGTGTATAATGCATTGGTGTAGACCGAGCTAGATGGCCGTGAAAATGTGGTCTGCTCTTCCGAGAAAGCCTCATGGCCGATAGGCGATATCTGTATACATTGCGCGGGAATGTTCTGGGTCGTTTGTTGAGTGATGGTTGCGTGCATGTTGTTTTTACTTATTTTATAAACATTCTCTTTAGGTTGAAAAATAAGAGTTCTGGAATTTCGTTCTTGTATTGGAGTGGTTGAGTGATTAAATAAGTTTAAAGGGTTATCAAATTAATGGTGTATCATATTTGTTGTGTATTCAAGCTCAACTCTGATTACTTATAATAACGTTTCTCACGTAAACTTGTGAAGTTTTAATCGCCGAAGCATTGTTGAATTCAAAATTTCAAAATTACATTACTAACGTTTTTACTAGAGTGAGTGAGGGAGTGATCGCATTGTCATGTCAGGTGGTTGGCTTCTCCGGCCGCTTCTCTCCATCTCTTGCCACACTGATTTCATTGGCTCAATGATAATAATTTTTATCATCAACATCATCTCATTTTCACCATCGGCATTCATATTGTCTTCCGATCATTTATATCATTCATCTTAGTTCTCCAATTATATTCATCTTCGTACAAATTATCAGCGTGACTATATTCAAGCATAAAATAACCGGGTTATAATTAATTTGATTATGTATGATATAGTTGTTTTCAATATGACGCTCAAATATCAATTTTAAATCATCAACTATTCACAATCAACACAATCCATCATCATTTTTACAATCAAAACCATCGCTATAGTCGCACATGAAATTAAATCATATATTATATACTCATCTTCATCATCATCGTCATTATCAACATAACTAACTGGACCATCAAACATTATAATTAAAAGAATGGGACAACAAAAAGTGTTTAGTTGAACAAGACGGACGGAAACAATGGTAAAACAATTTTTCTTCAAGCCCGAATGTCTGTTGAAGCTGAAGGTTTCTGATGATTTGAAGGAGCCTCCCAACAAAATGGCTGTGGTACTCTTTGCTGCCTCGGAGCGTCTGTCATCTTTTCTAAAAGGAAAGAAGAAAACAAACATGTTATGATTATGTTTATAGAGTTAAATTTTGCACCACTAGTCGATATGACAACAGACAACATATCAAGGGGCCCAAGTTATTATGAATACCACGTCGTTATTTTCTCGAAGGTCATTGGCAAGCCAATCTCTCGGCCCTTTGTACTCAATTAATTCATGGGGAAGGAGTTACGAACAATGCAAGCCGCCTGTACTTCAGCTGGATCACAAAGGAGTGATTCAAGTATTAGTTAGAACATAAATATATATTTACGAAAGGTGAACTAATACATACAGCTTTGGTTTCTTCCAATATTTAAATAGTTGCAAAATATACATATGTATATAAAAATAATAATAAAAATATTAAAATAAAGAAAATAAATGACAAGAATGAAATAATATTTAGCTTTTGGCGAAAATATTCAAATTGAATGAACCGCCAATAAACATCAAACAACAACAACAACAACATTATGCCAAACTTATCTAAAACATCGTTATTATTCTTCCAAAAATAAGTGAACAAAGTTAGGACAAATGCACTTCGAGAAAATGATGGCTAAAATATCTAAAACATCGTTTTTATAAACGCTAAATACAATCACGCACATTCAAAAATATTTAGAATAAAACAGAACTGTTGACAAATCCCGATTTGAAAATCAACTTATTCAGCAGATATCGGAAATATTTTGAAATTGTTATGATTATGTTTATATAGTTAAATTTTGCACCATTAGTCGATATGACAACATACTCAGACTGACAAAACATCACTACAAATCCAGGCATTGTTCTCAAAGGTCAAATCGTCATGAGCGCCAGATTAACATTTTCCGGTATCAGACTGGTACAAAATAACTTCGTAAACATGTCGATTCATCACAAAATTGAAGTACCAATGGCACGGGCGTAGACATGACATTGATACCCATTCAAGTGGGGGGGGGGGGGGGGGGGGGGTGAGCTATTCATTCATCGGATTACATCCCCCCCCCCCCCCCAGTTGAATGGGTATTATGTAACTCGCTACGCCCGTGACCAATGGCTTCAAATCAAAGTCATATAAACGATGCTAATAATGCCTATTGTAAGCCCAAATTATGCTCCAGAGAGAAGATACAAAAAAACGTTTGATTTGATGATTTTTTACCGGGTTCCGGGCCGGTCCGGGACCCGGTAAACAATCTGAAGCATATTCCGGGTCGTTCCGGTCCGGGTTTTTTTCTTCCGGGCCCCAGGCTAACTTTAGACTAAGCTTGGGGCTTTAGTTAGAGTATTATTATAAGCAAATCAACGAATTCATACGGAAAATAATAATTTTAACAAAACAAATGCATCCGGAATATAATAACTTTAACAAAACAAATTATTACGGAAGATAATAATGGCGCGGTTTGGACTAAGGTGGGGGCTTTAGTTAGAGTATTAATATTAAGCAAATCAACGAATTCATATATACGGAAGATAATAATTTAAACAAATTAAATTCATACGGAAGATAATAACGTTAACAAAACAAATTAATACGAAAGATAATAATGGCGCGGTTTGGACTAAGGTGGAGGCTTTAGTTAGAGTATTATTATAAGCAAATCAACGAATTCATACGGAAGATAATAATTTCAACAAAACAAATTCAGACGAAAGATAATAACGTTAACAAGACAAATTATTCGGAAGATAATAATGGCGCGGTTTGGACTAAGGTGGAGGCTTTAGTTAGAGTATTATTATAAGCAAATCAACGAATTCATACGGAAGATAATCATTTGAACAAAACAAATTCATACGGAAGATAATAACGTTAACAAGACAAATTAATACGGAAGATAATAATGGTGCGGTTTGGACTAAGGTGGGGGCTTTGTTAGAGTATTATAATACAACACAAAATCAACGAATTCATATACGAAAGGATTTTATTAGGTGGAGGGTTGTTAAAGTATTATTATATGCAAATCAACAAATTGAAACGGTAGATATAAATGGCGGGGTTTGGAATAAGGGGGAGGGGGGGGGGGGGGGTTACTAACAAATCGACAAATTCATACGGAAGATAATCATTTGAACAAAATAAATTAACACGAAAGATCATAACGGCGGGGGTTGGACTAAGCTCGGAGCTTTAGTATTATTATAAACAAATCAATGAATTCATGGGGAAGATAATAACTTTTAACAAAACGGATAATAATGGCGCGGTTTGGACTAAGGTGGGGGCTTTTGTTAGAGTATTATAATAAAAAAAAAAACATCAACGAATTCAAACGAAAGGACTAAGGAGGTGGAGGGTTGTTAACGTATTATTATATGCAAATCAACAAATTGATACGGAAGATAATAATGGCGGGGTTTGGACTAAGCTTTGGGGCTTTAGTTAAGAGTATTATTATAAGCAAATCAACGAATTCACGGAAGATAATAATTTAAACAAAACAAATTCATACGGAAGATAACAACGACAACAAATTAATACGGAAGATAATAATAGCGCGGTTTTGGACTAAGGTGGGGGCTTTTGTTAGAGTATTATTATAAGCAAATCAACGAATTCATACGGAAGATAATAATTTAAACAAAACAAATTCATACGGAAGATAACAACGACAACAAATTAATACGGAAGATAATAATAGCGCGGTTTTGGACTAAGGTGGGGGCTTTTGTTAGAGTATTATTATAAGCAAATCAACAAATTCATACGGAAGATAACAACGACAACAAATTAATACGGAAGATAATAATAGCGCGGTTTTGGACTAAGGTGGGGGCTTTTGTTAGAGTATTATAATAAAAAACAATCAACGAATTCATACGATTTAAGGACTAAGGAGGTGAAGGGTTGATATGTAAATCAACAAATTGATACGGAAGATATTAACGGCGGGGTTTGGAATAAGGTGGGGGGTTTTGTTACTGGTATATCAAATCGACAAATTCATACGGAAGATAATCATTTGAACAAAACAAATTAATACGAAAGATAATAATGGCAGGCTTTGGACTAAGCTTGGGGATTTAGTTAGAGTATTGTTATAGACAAATCAACGAATTCATTCATAAACAAAAGAAATTAATACGGAAGATAATAATGGCGGGGTTTGGACTAAGGTGGGGGCTTTTGTTAGAGTAAAAAAAAGCGCGTAGGTCCACGCAGGCACAAAGACCGAAGGTACAAGATCGTCGAGAAATATAAAAGCGCGTAGGCACGTAGGCACGAAGGCACGAAGGCCGAAGGTAGAAGAAACATCAAGAAATATAAAAGCACGCAGACACGTAGGCCGAAGGCCGAAGGTACAAGAGCAAAGAGAAATATAAAAGCGCGTAGGCACGAAGGCACGAAGGCACGAAGGCCGAAGGTAGAAGAAACATCGAGAAATATAAAAGCACGCAGGCACGTAGGCCGAAGGCCGAAGGTACAAGAGCAAAGAGAAATATAAAAGCGCGTAGACACGTAGGCCGAAGGCCGAAGGTTGAAGAGACATCGAGAAATATAAAAGCGCGTAGGCTCGTAGGCACGAAGGCCGAAGGTAGAAGAAACATCGACAAATATAAAAGCGCGAAGGCACGTAGGCACGAAGGCACGAAGGCCGAAGGTACAAGAAACATCGAGAAATATAAAAGCACGCAGGCACGTAGGCCGAAGGTACAAGAGCACAGAGAAATATAAAAGCGCGTAGGCACGTAGGCCGAAGGCCGAAGGTAGAAGAGACATCGAGAAATATAAAAGCGCGTAGGCACGTAGGCACGTAGGCACGAAGGCCGAAGGTAGAAGAAACATCAAAAATATAAAAGCACGCAGGCACGTAGGCCGAAGGCCGAAGGTAAAATAGCAAAGAGAAATATAAAAGCGCGTAGGCACGTAGGCCGAAGGCCGAAGGTAGAAGAGACATCGAGAAATATAAAAGCGCGTAGGCACGAAGGCACGAAGGCTGAAGGTAGAAGGAAGGCACGAAGGCTGAAGGTAGAAGAAACATCGAGAAATATAAAAGCACGCAGGCACGTAGGCCGAAGGCCGAAGAAACAAGAGCAAAGAGAAATATAAAAGCGCGTAGGCACGTAGGCCGAAGGCCGAAGGTATAGAAGAGACATCGAGAAATATAAAAGCGAGTAGGCACGTAGGCACGTAGGCACGAAGGCCGAAGGTAGAAGAAACATCGAAAATATAAAAGCACGCAGGCACGTAGGTCGATAGTCTAGGTTCTATACTCTGTTTTTACACCTTTCCCCCATATATCGCGTAACCCGGTGCATCTATGCCCGGTGAATCTGAACGGAAACAGAGTATAGGTAAAGTTGGCAATTAGCTCCGCCCATCGCGAATGCAGCTAGTGATAGACAGCGCACCGACTGTGTTGAAGGTTCAGATCGTAGTCTGTGTATTGCATACCAAATTACAAATGTCAGCCGAAGATCTTCACTTCAAACTTATTAGTTTATTGTAAAACACTTGTAATCAATGTTGTTTTCTCTTTTTATACACCCACTAATGAAACACATTATCATTTTACTATGGGATTCTCACTTTGTTCATTATTTTGTTATTCACAGAGTACAAAGTCCATAATGCAACTCATATTGAAGACTAATGCCCGCCGTGAAAATCCACACGAATTCCCTCGCCTTGCCAACTTTGCCTATACTCTGTTTCCGTACAGTTCATTGGGCGTACAGATGCACCGGGTTTATACGCGTATGGGGAAAGGTGTATATACAGAGTATAGAACCTAGACTAGTAGGTCGAAGGTACAAGAGCAGAGAGAAATATGCGCGTAGGCACGTATGCACGTAGGCACGAAGGCCGAAGGTAGAAGAAACAAAAGCGCGCGTGGGCACGAAGGCCGAAGGTATATAGTTAAGCCCCAATATAAAAGCACGAAGACATGAGGGCCGCGCCGATGGTAGAAGAGACATCGAAACAAAAGCACGAAGGCACGTAGGCACGAAGGCCGAATTCCGAAGTAGAAGAGACATCGAGAAATATAAAAGCGCGTAGGCGCGCGCGGCACGTACGCCGAAGATAGAAGTCGCGATCGATTTCTCAGAAGTTAGACATGCCAGAGACAAAAAAAAACCCGTTCAAGCGAAGTGTGTGGGGCTATTGTTGTTGGCCGAGTTGCGAAGCCAATTGAACTTAATTGCAGAATATCAGAACAATTCGTGATAAGCGGACTACATAACATAGACAGCTAAAAGCGCGTTGGCGTTGGCCGTAGCCAAAAAATAACGGCCTTTCAAATGGTGGGGTATTCTGCAGTTGTTCCTAATCATGTTAATAGTTATGTTATTGTTAATAATAAATAAATAATATTAATTTATCAAAATAAAATATAGTGTATTAGTGTTCCATACATGATACATGATCAATGCATAAGAAACTTACCTCAGACATTTTGGCTTGTCCCGGAAAATCTTGCGGAAACCCAGTCTGGTCTAGCATCAAATACATTGCTACAATGACCACCACGACTATTGCCAATCCAAGAAACACCAAACGAGTTATTCTCATTTTCAAAGTCTATGGGTGGGACTATTACAAAAAAGGAATGATTTTCTGAAGACAATTTGCAGCGATGAACTACAATCCGTGCATGAATTCAATCGGATAAACTACCTAAATACTTTAAACTATTAACTGCACATCAAAATTAGACAGAAAACCCTAGTTTTGAGGAATAAAACATGTTTAATTCATCCTGAACACGTAAACAATCTTTTCGCCAACAGGATCGGATGTGAACGTTCTTCATTGTTCACCACATGATGGCGCCTCTCTAATTTTGCCCACTTTTAATTTTGCCCACAGAAATACAATAATTACAGCTACGGTTATTTGGATTCTTGAAAAGTTATTAATGAATAGATAGGTGTTTCAACATAATTTTTGAGCTGTCAAAATTAGAATCTTCCATTTGTTTACTTGTGTCATTTTGTAGCCAGCCTAAAATCACATTTAAAATATCGGTACGTTATTTCCCTGGCCCACAATATTTTGTAAGTAATTTTGTTGTCGGGGGGGGGGGGGGGGGGGGTTATAATTATTATTAATGCAAATAGTGTTTTCATTGTATTATGCCTGATTCCGCCATTTTGTTTAATTATTTATTTAGATCATTTTAGATAGATAGATAGATAGATAGATAGATAGATAGATAGATAGATAGATAGATAGATAGATAGATAGATAGATAGATAGATATTATAAACAAACAAAACGTTAATAAAGAAACACCGTATGAAAACATAGTTTTCGAATTTTTGCCCATATGGCTTCGTCAGGTTTGATTAGGGTTTTTTTTTATTAACGTTTTGTTTGTCTATTTTACCACACCGACGCAGACCAACTTTGTAAACTATATATATGATGACATAAATGGTACCTTGGGGTACCAAACGAAAATCCGCCATTTTGTTTAATTATTTATTTAGATCATTTTAGATAGATAGATAGATAGATAGATAGATAGATAGATAGATAGATAGATAGATAGATAGATAGATAGATAGATAGATAGATAGATAGATAGATAGATAGATAGATAGATAAATAGACCAAGACCAGTGGCGAAGCTATACGGAGAGGGGAAGGGGGGGGGGGCGGCAATAAGTTTGACAAAACAGAAAATACATGATATTTGACCAAAATACAGAAATAAATGTAAACTTAAAGGCGTAGGAGGCGGGGTGGGGCAGGGGGTTGCAGCCCCCATGCACCCCCAGCCTGCCCCCCTGTCCTCTGAAAAAACGGCCATACCGTATTCGGCAAAAACGCACCCGACATTTGGGCAAGTCATGTCATATTCGGGCAATGATAATTCGCGCAAAATCAAATATCACATGCGGGCAGTGTCATGTTATTTTCGGGCATAACCGTCTAATATTCAAGCAAATTCGTGTTATGTTGGACTAAACAATTGAAAACGTGTCATTTCCAGGCATCAGAAAGGCAAGGAACTTTTCTTTTTTGTCAGTTAATATTATTGTCAGGTGAAAATTCAAAAATGCGGGCACTCGGACCTCAGTCAGCCCCTCCCCCAGGAAGAGCGTGCCCCTATACGTCCAAGTAACCTACACGTGTCACACAATATAAATGTGGTAGTGGCAAAATGTAAATCGTATGATCTTATTTCCACGAATTACCATAATGTTAATGAGATCAAGAGATTTTCAAGAAAATTATAATAGTATTCTAAACATTATTTTGTGCATTTTCTTTTTCGCGGCGATCGGGCATCTCACGGCCGAGATCATATGGCATGGGAATCGATCTGTCATTGATACCCATTCATCGGGGGGGGGGGGGGGGGGTGATCTATTCATTCATCCCCCCTGATGAATAGGTATTACGTAAGTATCGACGCACATCACCAGTGGTGGATCCAGGGGGGTATAGGGGTTTAGGGGGTTTAACCCCCCCCCCCCCCTTAGGCTGCCAAGTGAAAATGTATCATGAAAAAAGTGAAAAAAAGTGGGAAAAAATCACTTAGTAACTTACGGGGGTTCAAAATAGCAAAAAATCGGCTCGTGGATGATTGGGTCACCCCCCCCCCCCCCCTTAGCAAAAAGCTAGATCCGCCCCTGCCATGTCATATGGGGTGGGGGAGAATGGGGGGATGGGGGGGGGGGGGGGGAAGGGGGGTTGGCATAATGCCCTTCTCCCTATACGACCGTATAAATAATGCAAATATCAATAATGACAATATAAGCGGTGTATTATATCTTATATGTACTAATATAACCGTAAAGATAATACAAAATATAATACCGTATGCTTACAGGCACCCCGGCCTTTTTAGTGTTAAATCAGTTTCTACAGCAATCTGGCAGCAATTGGGTGAATGGAAAACATTTTTTGAAACCTAATCCCGGACCTAATCTAATCATTGAGAATTATAATTTATAAATAATTTTTTGTTATCAGAGCCGTGTCTACATACGGCTCTGAAGCATTTTAGTTGGCTCAGTTTGCTAAATCTGTGATGTACAATGGTACGTACGGTAAAAACAAGATCACAACATTGCACTTTTCATGAAACTTTGCAGCTTCCCTACATTCTTCATCAGTTATGTTAGAGAAAAGTTGATTGTGCATGTTTTCAAGGTTAAACGTTGATATCCAAGAAAATGAAAACAAATATGAACATAATATATAATTTATAATGATGTCTATGTTACTCTAGCAGACGACATTTTGAGCGTGTGTGTACTTGAATAATCTACGTATTAATACGCTGATTGTGAAAAGCTTTTCCGAATTCATCTTCATTTAATTGTCATTTGAATGCACTAAACGATCACAAATATATTTCGAAGCTTATTCTCAATCGTTTATGTAAATTTAAATGTATATTAAATGTTTTTGAAAGATTGAAAATGCAATATCAAACAGAACTATATTTTGGCGCGTCCGTATACATTTTCAGCTAATGTGTGACGTTTCTCGACAGTCTGGCGACAGGTTATTGTTGTTGCCGTATTGTTTATTTAACCTCATATATTTGTGCAATCAATTTATTCAGTAAAACAAAATTATGGATAATAAAAAGCTGTTTCTTTTTTTAAATAATTTAATTTGATGATTAAACATGTGTATCTAGAAACAAAAAATAACAATCCATATAACACTAAATTTGTTAGATTGGCAGCTCGTAAACAAGGCACGGAATACGATCGACCCCCCTAAATTTATAGTAGTCGCACACAAAAATATGCTGGCCTACGCGCGCGCAGGCCCATACAAATATAGTACACCGGCCGTACGCGTACCTCCTTATCGTACGTAATTGTACTGCGCATGTACTTTACATACACACACAAACTATCAACTTTTTATTTGGGGACGATTACAAGCCGCAGCGCAGGGAAATTCATTTCTTAGTTACTGCCACAGATTGCTGAGATGAATTAGCAGGTAAATACGACGTAATGATGTTGATGTAGCTCTGTTAAAATAATCAGGAAATGTAAAACGTACGGGTTTTGTTTCAATTAAGAGTTTAGCCTTAGGCTTAGCTGGATGCCTGATCTGAGTGATGTTATTATAAGTGTGAAGAGACGTCCGTGAAGGTGAAAAATTGGCATGTGTATTTGGATAGATTCCGCGCTATGAAGTTGTCGCAGACCGTGTTCTGCGACATGTATAAAGGAGTCTGCAGAATCATGCAGGTGTATGTAGATTATCATTTTCAAGTTAAATTATTTCATTACCAGCCAATTCAACAACTTATAGTTATAGGAACAGTGGGATTATAAAGTGCAGAGTACCCTGCACAAAAGAGTGTATATTCGTTTATTCGTTGGTCAATTAATGGCAATGCGACCAACGGGATGCATGATCGGGCATTCGGGCGCCAAATATATGCCGTTTCGTTCTCCCCCCCTTTTTTTGTTTGCATCACTTTATTTAAAAACTCGACTAAATTGGTTTGTAATTTAGTCACTGCACTTTTCCCTTATCCCTCAAATCTCAATGGTCTGTTCATCTGTTGTAATATCTTGATCACAATTTAAGCCATTTTTGACGACTTTAGTCTTTAATCAATGACAATGCCGGTTTTGGATGTGTAGCCGTATCGGCGCCGTTAAAATTCGCACTTTTGCAGTCGCTAAAAATAAAATCAAAATTAGCGAGACTTCACCAGCACTCGGCAGCTATGCCGCTAGACAGAAATCCCGTCTTTTCATGGGATTTATTATCAGATTTTTTATAGTATCCCATTACGAGACGGTAATCTGAAGTGTTCGCGCTGTGTGGAAGTAAATCTGCCATAGGCATAGACCCTGTGGTTAAGGCGGCCATTTTGTCTACTTTTAACATTTTGTGCGCTGTGGTAGATCCCCCCCGTGGCCACACTTGGGTACATTACTAGGGAGTTCGGTGACTTTTGGATTTGTTGAAGGAACCTCAACAAACTTAATATCATTGGAAAGCTTGTAAAGTGAGAAAAATAATGGTGCTTAAATCAACTTATTAGCTTCAATATTAGTGGAGATATTCCAATTCTAGAGGTAGAAGGTACAAAGTTTGGTTCTGCCAGTTTCAGGCGATGGACGGTAACTATGCTCTGCGCGTGCCCCAGCGCTATTAATAGGAAACGCATGCCTTAACATGGCTAAAAATATCAAAATCAGTACGTGGGCAATTTGTTTACATTGGATGATCGCAGCTTAGCGCTATTACTACTCCCATAATAATGTATTTCAATGTGTAGTCGAGAAATCAACACACTTTCATAAAATACTGCTTTTCCATACCTTTTTCAGATTCCTTCCTCCAGTTTTAAACGATTTTTCGTCGAATTTTTGTGCCGAAAATCGATGCAAAAATGTCAGCAAAACAATCCTTCAAAAAAATCAATTTGCAAGGTGAAAATTCCAAAAAATTCCGGCGAATTTGGTGTCATTCGAAAGATTAGATACTGCTCTACACGAAAATGGCCTCAAAATCAACGTAGAGGGAGTTTACGAACCCCTACTCTGGCATGGAAGTTGAGTGAATTTATGCACTGTGGTAGCAAAATGGAGTCTTCAAGCTTAAGTGCAGTCGCTACCGCGACTACCGCGAAGTCTCCTAACTCACTGCGCATTCAGATTGTGTTTTGGGGTGTTAAAACATCGATTTAGGAACAACTAATGCCATATCCAGATCAAGGAAGGATTAAGCTTCAAGAGGATACCAATTTCATGGTAAAATATTGAAAAATATGAATTCTACCATAGGTTTTTGGTAGCAAAGTTTTGCGTGTTAGCAGATACAAATGCGTGATTGCGGTATTCGGCCGTTCTCTCTAACATTACAGTAGCATTGTGTGGAGATCAACCTCTTCCGCCTGCTGCATTATCCAAAACATAAACAATTTTTGTCGGCCGATTTCTCTCTAAATTTACCAGCAAATGCAAACAAACTTTCGTTTATGTGATCCCTAAGTCATATACTTTGATAATAATTACCGACTTAGTTGTTTTGAAGATTGCAAAATGTAGAAAAAAAGGATTATTTCCCGTCTGTTTTCATTACCGATGCATCCTAACACACAACGTTCAACTGATGAACGGTACAGTGTATGAATAGGCAGTACGGTAATCTCCTAGCTAAGAGTCGCGCGGTGACCACATCTACAAAGTATTGTACCGTATTTGTCGGTGTATTACCCGCTCCGATGTATTAACCGCACCCCCAACTTTGGCCATTTTTCCATGAAAAAAAAAAAAATTTGATAGTATAATTCTTGATTTTTAGTCTTTAGATGGTCAGCATTTTCTTAGGAAAGGTACCAAAAATAGCTTATCTATCAGAGAAGTTTTGCCTATGAATTTTGTTTTATTTACTGAAGCCTCCGAAGTAAATAAAGAAAATTATCAGGCCTTCTTCACAGCAGAAGAATCTATAACTTCTGTTGAATTTGCCACACGGATCACTACACATGGGACTACATAAAACGTTAGACAACAAAACAAAGATTTCACCAATAAAACAATCAGAACGGAGATTTAAAAAAACTGTACCTTAATGTTATTCCTTCTTTCTAGTTCAAATTATGTTGAATCTACTCTTGAAAACTGTTTCAGGGGATAAGAAATTACGATCGTTACTTGCGAGTGCATTGTACTGATATATACGATCACGATGTTGTCATGTCAGCTCACATGTTTTGAAGGGTGGATTATTATTTGAGTATTAGCACTCAATAGTTTAGCATAATTTTGATGACATATCGAGTGCTACAGTGTACAACCTACCAATTTCTTATTTAGCACATGCGGAAATCGCACACGTGTGTGCATTCAGCGGCGTGGCCTTTCACCTGAACGAGGGCCTGTGCTTCCCGCAGCGCTAGCATGCACACCACCAGCGCGCACCGGCGCGGGGCCGCGCCGGGCGGCGGCTTGGGATCGCGTCGGGAAAGAGAATTCCCGCCTGAGCTAGCTGCTCGGCCAGTCGCGCGGGTGCATGTTAGGATTCGTACTAAGATCGTGAATCTTCCAAGCCGCTTTCGCAGCAACAACGAGCAATATTTAGGAAGAGGTAAAAGAGAAACAAAAGACACTGCATGACTTGTTTTGGGGGGGGAATATGCTTGCATTTTCCGTGCATCGTATGAGTATGAATGCCTTGCTGAGGTGGACTTTGGTCACTTGTGAATCTTATCTCCGTGTATTAACCGCATCGTAATTAAGGCCCGGCGCTGGCTAGGCAATTTGCGTGTACAATTTTCCTATCTCCGTGTATTGACCGCTCCCCCCATTTTGGAGCTTTTTTTTGGAGAAAAAAGGTGCGGTTAATACACCGACAAATACGGTAAATGGTCCTGGTAGTGGTAGGACCCAGGGAAAAAAATTATTTCGGGGGCTCCCTATCTAATTTTATGGAAGTTATTTTGGGGCTACTTTTCCAATTTTCGGGGGATACAAATTTCCGGGGCTCTTTTTTCGAATTTTATGGGCTACTATTAAGCTCTAATGCTGTAAGTGATCAATGGATTGGCATTCAAACTTTCGGGGGATACAAATTTCTGGGGCTCTTTTTTCGATTTTATGGGCTACTATTAAGCTCTAATGCTGTAAGTGATCAATGGATTGGCATTCAATCACGATCCGATCATGCCGATTTCGAAAAATGCCGAAAAATGCAAACAAAAAAATATATACATAAAGTATATTTTTTTTCTTTTTTTTCGGGGGCTCTTTTTGGCATTTCGGGGGCGAATTCGCCCGCCGCCCCTTGTATTTTTTTTCCCTGGTAGGACCATTGGTGTTATCTGATATGTCCACAAAGTAATGTGTGAAAATTTCACGTTAAAGCCGGGGTAGTTCAGTTTTGGTATAGAGGGCGCTGCACGAATTTTTTGTTGATTGTGAGATAATGAAAAACTGATTGTAAAATTTGAAAGAGCATACAATTTTAATGGCAGAATAAACTTTATTTGATCAAAATTGGTTCAGAAACGACTGACATATCAATAAATATATCCGATCAGAATAAATCTGGGGCCCAGATTTAGAAGATTTTTTTCAAAAATTAAAAAAATGCTTCCACTTTTTCAAAAATTTTGTATGGAGGTTTTTAAATAGTTGTTGATGATCTCTCTATTTAATCATTATTTCAACAAAACATAATTTTGTATGAAAATGGTTGAAACCAATTCTTTTTTAGAGAACGCCTTCTTGTGTTTTAATGGCTCTTTTTGAATGATAACAGGCTTTTTACTTACAGTAGTCGTTTGTAATTTTCTATATCTTTCGAGCATGGTTGAGTTATAATAATTAGTTTGTTATGTTATTGTGCATGTTTTGGTTACTAAAGCTCAGCCTTACCAAAACTGTACTACCCCTTTAATTTGATGTTTTTTGGCTGAGTAATGAGCAAAAATGCAAAGTGATATTCACTAACTCATTGCACTTACTTTGTACACAGCTTAAATTATCCCGTAGACAGTTTAACATCTGAACGAAATGGAAATTTGAAAAACCAAAACCTGTCCCGTGCTTTTATTGTTAATATGAATACGACAAGGTATGAAAGAACCACTAGAGTTCCAAGTAAGTTTTGAGGATTTGGACAATATTACTAAGTCCCTTTAATGCAATGCAGGAATTAATTTTTATTTTTAGGGGGCTACTTTAGGGGCTACCTACTGATTTCAGGGGGCTATTTTGAAAATTGGGGGGCAAAATCGCCTTCAGCCCCCTTATATTTCCTACCCTGCTTTAATGCATGGGTGGCAAGGTTCAGAGCCTTGCCACCCATGCATTGTCTATTTACTCTGTGCTCCAAGGAAATTGTGTGTGGTGTGGGAAATGAACATTTACACTGTAACCCTGGGTGGAATTCTCATGGGTGGGTGCTGCAATCAATGTATGCATTTATTTCCATAAAACAGTGGGCTAAATTAATAATTTATCCCATTGATGTCGTAAAAAGACACAATTTTAGCCCAGGCTTAATTTAACCCACTCATGAGAATTCTACCCTAGATGTGGGCGTCCCCTCATGTAACATGTAAGATGCAATCGGATTAAAAACATTATCCTTTCAAGTAAAGACGTTTTATCTTATCTTGCATAAATGTTTCTAATCTGTTTGTCTGCTTGAATAATTCAAGAAGGTGTGTTTTCTCATTATAAATCAACAGTGCAATGGACTAGCTGTTAATACAGCTCCTGACAGGTACTGCAGTATATTTCACTTGGCTGGCAGTATTTGGGTTTGGAAACTCGACTGATAGCAACCTGTGTTATAAATCCAGACATGTAGCAGAGCTGAGGTCTACACGTCCAACCCTGGAGACTCTAGAGGTTGCACATGAGTGAAGGAACAGCTGCCACCATGAGGACTGTACTGCTAGTCTGCTGTCTGCTACTGGGTGAGTAGGCAATTGGCTAGCATTTGCAATGGAAACATGTATACCAACTAGAAAATTTAAACAAATTCCACGAGGGCTATGTTTATAGTTCAGTGAGAAAAAATTGGCCCTGTGAAAATGTTCATGCGGGCTATTTTGGTGCCTACATGTACAAGGGCTATCTTTGTATTTTGTTTGTTTTGGTTTACATTTCTCAGAAGTTATAAATGATTATAAAGATCCAATCCTATACTGAAAACAACAAATATTCTCAGTCAAATGAAAAGACCATTTTACATGCATGGGAGTAACTATAGATAGTGAGGGTGATTTTGATCAACTTTTTCATTGTTTTTGGCCTGTGTTTTGGGTCATGGGGGGGGGGGGGGGGGATTTCACAAGTTCAGGGGGCAAATCGCCCTTAACCCAGGCCGTGTATTTTTTTTCACTGAGGTATACATTCATTTCCTTGAAAAATTATGCAGAGGCTCAGGGCGATGCCAAACAAAGTCACCCAAAATCATTTAAAAACCTGGTAAAGTCGCGTGGTTTCAATGCCAATATTTTTTAGAGTGTACTATTTCCATGCAAGCAAGCTTTCAAGGTAGCCCCCCGAAAAATATATTTTACTGGTTTCCCTGGTTATGTACTTTGATGGATGCACATACACAGTTGCTGTACCCAGCTTTAGAGTGGGGGTGTGGGTTGGGAAATAGGGCACATTCGCCTTCATTATTATACAAATTTTTACAATATTTAAATTGGGTAAATAAAAAAAAAATCATAAATTGTGCTTTCTCAAATAATTGATGTGCCCCCAATCAATAAGTCTTTAGAAGATATTGATTTAAAGTTTTACCTAGACAACAATCTTTTTCAACTTTAGCCTCTACATGTACATATGCTGCATACATGTGCAATTCCACATTGTGCTTTTTGTCCTTCACGTAAGAAACAAGGGAAGAAAGAATAATAAGATTTGTCTATTAATTTGTTGTTGCTTCGCTGCAAACATCTTACTCCATTTTTGTTTTACTATTTGATCACAATTTGGGGTGTAACAATTGTGCAGATGTCCTTGCCATCTAGACCTTGTAAAGATGGATGAATATTTTCATAAGATCAAACATGTAACCATAATAAAAAAAGACTCAAAATGTAGACTTTCAAAACATTACCGTAAAACTCCGTGTATAAGACGCACTCGTGTATAAAACGCACCCCCAACTTTCTATTAAAAAAAAAAAAAATGTATTTATTATTTATTTTATTTATTTATTTATTTTTTGTAGAATATTTTTTTTCATGAATATTCATATATTCATGAGGTAGCAATGCTCATTAAATATGCAAAATACTAAATTCATTAATAACTTTTTTGTTGAGAAAAATGTATAACCACTGTTTAGAAAATTGAATATTAAATGAGTGCTGCTACTCATGAATATCTGAATATTCAATTAGTAGCAGTGTTACTGCTTAAAAACTTACATTTTGTTTTGCTAACCACTATAATTTATGTAGGAAAAAGGTATATTTTGATAAATGTTCCCTCTTATATCAAGCTCTTGTCATGCCCTAGACCAGTTTAATATGCATTAAACATTTTTTTTGTTGGCTGTACCTGTGTATAAGACGCACCCCCCACTTTGACAATTTTCCGACGGAAAAAAAGTGTGTCTTATACACGGAGTTTTACGGTACATAGTTTGTCCTGATATAAAAACCTTCATATAAATTCATAGACTTTGCTTGCAAATATGAAGCTCTGTTTAAGTAGTCCTGACGTCAATAGGGTGCTAAATTTGACTTTTAGATTGATTTGTGTAAAGTATTTCTTCAAAAATCACCATGAGAACTCCCCTAAAAACTCCCTTGAATTTATTTTGACACATTATACTGAATACATGTCCCGCCGCAGCACTCCACCGCCATACTTGGGAGGCAGTGTACTGTGCCTACTAAATTATACTGAATGTCATATATTTATGTATCTCTATTGTCATGTCCCGCAGCACTCCACCGCCATACTGGGGAGGCAGTGTACTGTGCCTATTACCCATCAGAGAACCAACATGACCCTGATAACCAGAGCAGGGATGAAGTGATGGGTGTCATCCAGCCGGACAATGTCACCATCTACTGTCCGGAGGAGAATGACCGCTGCTACACCTTCTGGTACACACACCCCACCAACAAGGACGACATTCTCATCCAGAAACAAGGTCAGAATCATATACATATTCAACTTTTGATCACAATACAAATATTTACCTTCAAAATTTTCGCTGTCATCTACAGCCTTTGTCAGCATTGTGACCGACTTGATCTTTGTAATGTAACAATTGAAATAAAAAATGTATGTATGTATCTTATTGTCATGAAATACCAATTCAGATGAACTTTCATACTAATACAGTGAGCATACGGTTGGTCCTCTGGGAGTTGTGACCTCTCGCATGCCAATATTGAAAAAGAAACAAAGACAAAATCACCATCATCACAATGGAGAAGAACAATTGTCATACGTTGTGTCATTATTTCAAAATTTTCAAGCATTGAATATTTCTAGTCTTGTCAATTTGTTAATTGTCAAGTTTTGATTTGTTAATAAGTATAAATATTAAATAAGTTGTGTAACATCATGGCTGAAATTCCCCACATTGTACCTGGAACACATCAACAGTTTGCTACCATTGCTAAATTGTAAATGCATATATTATTCTAATCTCTAGATTTTTTCTTTGTTAAAAGTTAACATTAAAATGATATAGTAAACAAATATACCATGCACTGAGAGCCTCTAGTTGAAATTATGGATTCCGAGGTGACAGGAAAAGCACTATGTTCTGAGGGTCGTTTCACTAGTGGCTCAAAATAGTGCATGATATATTTGTTTTATATCCTTCGCATAATCATAATCATTGCAAAAATAAATGATTTCATATATAAAATTAAAGAAAAATATAAAGAAAAACAAAGCATTGATCATGGAACCATCACTGCACTGACTATGTTCTGTTTGTGACACTGACCCCCTTTGCGCAATAGTCCTAGCGCAGAGCGCGTATTGCGCTATCTTTCCATTCATGGTTCCGCGCCTTAACAACTAATGCGCACCCAAATGCAAAACGCGCGCATCAAAGTGAATAATTAATCTGCTTTACATTACTACACACGTGTAATTGTATGGAGAAACTAGTTATTCGTACATTACACATACAGCTATATATGTAGTGCACACCGCGGCCAATTTTCTAATGACGAATTAGTGTCACGACCACAGAAGGACAACGATGCACAATGTGCACCATTGTCGTAATTTTAAAAATCGAATACCGCTACGTTATACATGAAATGCATCTCTAGAATATTCTTTGGAACTTATTGATATTCACGGGTTAAAATATGCTGTATTTCTTTTTAAATAACTCTTTGAGAAATCTCGTCGAGCATCTTTCGCAAGCTAAAACAAGACCTCTGCTCGCGGGGAAGTTTTATAACACGCATCTCTATGGGCTCAATATGATCACCCGGCGTCTATGACGTCATTCATGGAATAGCATTTACTATTCCATGAATGACGTCACGCATAGCACATTTTTCTCCATGGGCATTACTATGTTTGGTCACATGACGCTATGTAGACCAATCACTGAACAGGATTTCATTCATGTAGGATATAATGCTTACTTAAATTATTTATATTTAAGTAATGATTAGGGTACCATACTTTATTATTCATATATAGAAATATTCCAATTTACAAACAGTTGTAAACTATTTCCTCACTATTGAGTCCATCCCTTTACATACATATTTGAATGCATGTGAGTAATGTGCATACATGTGTGTGTGTTTGTTCTCTTTCATACCTGCTGTATGACATTTTCCATTCAATTTACAAAATAAATGGATACTCAACATTTAGAAGTGCTTGGCACTTGCCAGATGGCCTGGGGCCAGTTAGAAAACCTGTGGGTGTAAGGCAAATGTTAATGGCACAATATCATTGGGCACCAAGGTTGTCAGGATGAGAAAGAATTAGAGAAAGAATTAGAGTTAGGGAACCCTAAGTTCCATATCAATGTTATTCTTCATAGATATTGCAGTTTTAAGATTGATAATTTGAATATATTCTAAGACAGTTTATAATAATTGAAATAACATTTTGGAGCTTCTTAGGTTTTGTTTTTGGATATCAAAATTGAGAGAATATTTTTTTACTAACCTGCCACTAACAAAATTATCTTTATCTTTATGGAACCTGAAGAAATTATCTTGAGATAATTGATTAACTTTACTGCATGATTTTAGCACTGGGAGTTGAGGACTGAGCACTATTATTGATTGTTTAGTGATGACAAATATTTTTAAATGCCTTGCCGGCATCATTACATGTACAACCCCATACGTGCAGTATACTATTTGACTGTATAACGCACACTGAATCATCTCTCATTAAGCTATGCCCATGAGATATTAATCATGTTTGCATGAGAATGGGACCGCTAACAGAAACAAAATATTTTTGGCAAACGTTGGGTGTCAATTGTTTTGTCCTTTAAGGCCGTGATTAACATAAATTTTGAGGAGGCGCAGTGCTTAACTCCGCGGCACTAATTTGCAAAAAAGCGGTGCTTTCTGTTTGATGAGCGCACTTGTAGCCAAGAGGGGGATATGATGCACGCTCTGTCACCATTGCCTCCAGTGAGTCGGGTTGGGATGTGGGCGCACAGTGGAAGATGAACTGGGAAGATAACATTATATTGACTGGGTGGAAGAAAGCAATATTGAGATGCTGACGAGTTGATGAGTAAATAATAATATTTGATTGATGTGATTCTCTGCGCTCCAAGGGTCCTGTGGACTTTGGTCATTGAAATGGGATTGCGTGCCAAATTGGATCGGATACCTCATACATGATTTCTAACACTTGATTTGGATCTGGTAGGTCAGCCAAATATCTACAGGTGCACTTGTGTGTATGACTATGTGTGTGTGTTTGTACATTTGTGTTTTTTATATGTAGATTGCTAAATGTCTGTACATGTTTGTTTTTTTATGTGCAGAGACTAAAATACAGATATTATAAAATTCATCTTTGCTTGGGGGGGGGGGGGGGGGGGGGGGACGACGGGGGACTCAGAAATACAAGGAGAAAAATAGTGAAAGCTATGCACCTGTTTCTATCTGTAATGTTTGTTATGATGGCATGCATAACATTCATTTATTGGCATGATCAGATTCTTTTGAACCCAAGTTTGGTTATCAGTAAAAACATGCAAATTTGCAGTAAGCATGAACTGAACTGTCAATTTCTTGAACATATATATACAGAAAAAAATGCATGACCAAAACATTGAATGACAGGTGAGTAGATGTGATGAGATCTTCTTGTCCTATGACTATGGTACTGTAATACTCATCAACGCCTGTTCAGCATTTAGATGAGAATATATGTTCCACAAAGGGAACTAAATAGTTTCAAGAGCCACATTCACTGTTCTAGAGAAGGAAAGACATTGTCCTGGGGCAGATTATCCCAGTCCTAGAGATAAATAAATATGCGATCATCCATTAAAGAGCCAACCCCGTGATCACACACAAACATTTCATCGCAGCGAAAAAATTAATATTTTTATTTCGGGGGCTCCATTTTCGGGGGCTACTTTTCCAACTTTCGGGGGCTACAAATTTGCGGGCTCTTTTTCGAATTTCAGGGGCTACTAATAAGCTATAATGATGTAAGTGATCATTTTATAAGCATTTGATCACAATCCAAACAGAAAAATCCCGAAAATCAAATTTTTTTTTTTTTTCGGGGGCGAATTTGGGCATTTCGGGGGCGAATTCGCCCGCCGCCCCTGTGTATTTTTTTCGCTGTTTCATCGTATAGCTAGTTCAGAGCTGACTAGCTAGTCAGCTCTCGACTAGCTATATGATGGAAATTGTGTGTATGAACGCTCACTAACGATACGTCGTATAAAGAATCATGATTAGCGAAACGGGGGTTTGAGCACCGTTTCGAACCAGAGCTGACTAAAGAATCATGCTCGTTTTGTGTGTGAACGCTTGGTCGATCCAAGGTTATACGACAACGGTATAACTGGGCGGGGCTTAGCATGACCGTGTGTTACTTCACTCAGATTTGCGCTCGATCACAGATTGACAGCAGACAGAAAAAAGACACCACACTGCGCAGCAGCAAACTGCGCACCTATACGATGTTTCGGGATCTTGTTTTTGTGTGTGTGAACGCTCAATGTTTCTTTATACAATGATTCTTTATACAACGTTTCGTTAATCATGATTCTTTAATCATGATTCTTTATACAACGTTTCGGGATACAAAATTTGTGTGTGTGAACATGATGAAAGTATTTGTGTGAGAGCGTACATTTGACAGCCTTGGTGAAAGAATATTGAATACCTCTTGTAATGTACGGGTGTATTGTACATGTATACTATGTTTATAGTGATTCAGGAAATATATCCTGTACTGTATAATAAACATGACATTTAATACTGAAACTTGATAAGTCTGCATTATCTGTTCAGCTATTTGTAAATTGTAAGTTGAAATCTTCTTATTGAATTTTCTCTTAGACTTAACATTTACATTGAACTGTCATAACATTATTCTTCATTTGCAGACATGATTATATTTGCAATGCAGTCAATAATCAATTACCTACATTGCTGCTAATTGAATTAGGGGTATTGTATGTGCATAATATGATTGACAAGCATTATGTATCGCTGCCTGTACAGTATTTATCTGATTTTGTTTGCGCTGTTGCTCATTAGGTTCATTGTATGTGCACCAAATTAGGATGTCATCGATAAGAAGTCTACAGCATGTTCAGTCAGCAGACACATTATCAATCAATAACTATGCATACTGAGGACACCTTTGTAGCTCATTAGTACATTTACCCCTCAAATTTTGCTTGGAGGCTGGAGCTGTCAAAGTGATAGATTTCAAGGTAGTTCTGATTCAAAATCAGATGTGCAGCGGTGCCATTATGCAAACCCCTTGCGCCCGACAAAATGTTAAACTACACAAGCACAAAATTATACTGTACATGTATACTACATTAAAAAAAATAGAAACAATGGTGTTTATTGCAGAATAATGCATGACCCCTCTCGTTTTCTATCATTCTTCTAAAAGTCTTTCTAATCCCCAAATAAATTCAATCTACATTTTACATTTGAAGAAAGGTGAGATTAAATGAACATGCTTTGTAAATGTACATGTTTATGTACACATCTATAGGAAGCTTGTTGTGAACTCGTATTCCATTACACTTGATCTAAAATTATTTTTTAGTGGGAGCTTAAGACCTTGAAATACATGCCTGAGAAGACTTTACTTAGTTTCTTTAAGTGTCCGCATGTACATTATACATTTCAGTACATCTTCTTGACTATGTGGCAAACTGATGGTTAATTTAGCACTGGACAGGCATTCATTCGTGTAATGAAGTAGACTGGGTGACACCTTTTAGTGTCAGTGCGCTGTTTGGTGAGGGATGACATTATGAAATTACAGCATCGCTCTACCCATGCTAGCAGCTGGGGGTGGATGCTGCTAATATCTGGGATTACATACATTGAGCAACTCTTATTAATGGCCCGGTCAGATATCAACGGATAGCGGAAACGAATGCCCAACGAATAGAAAATTTGCGAAATGAAATTATCCGGTGATGAAAGTCGTCTCCATTGCTTTATGTACAAAACATAGAACAACGTACATCACCGGACAAGGAACGGACAAGAAATGCATACGAATGGAGACAAACAGATGGAAAATTTAGCTCTCCGTTTGACGTCCGTTTACGCAATCCGTTGATGTGATATGACCAGGCTATCAATAATGTACACTGTACATAGAACTGGTCATACACAATCACACTTTGTACACATGTTCTGGGCAATGGCAAAAAGTTGTATTCTCAATGGTTGCCATGGTGGGCTAGTAAAATTAAGACTTGATAAGTTATAAAAAAAAATTACCCAAACTTTAATTTTGGTGGTACAAAACAAAGAATATGAATGAACACAAATTGGTTTGAATGAACATTGTTTGATAAAGCTCATTTTTGATTGGCCTGGTGCCAGTGCTAATTTTCAGCACATTTTAAAAATGAATGATGTACAGGACTGCAAAGTTGATTTTTTAAACACCTAGATTTCCTTTTTAATATCAAGTCATTTCCACCTATGGGCAATTCCACGACATAAGGGACATGGATGCCCAAAATTAAAAATCATATTTGGTTTAAACAACTCATATGTTTTAATAATACATGAGTTGAAGTTTTAGGAACCATAATTTTTTTTTCAAACACGGCCATTTTTTCTCTTCAAAATGGCCATCAAAGTATAAAAGTAGAGATTTAGGTGATGAGAAAGATAAATTCACATACAATTTGCTATCAGTAAATCTACTAAACCATTGCTTCAATTGATAAACTTTCACATGAAAAGAGTTACCAGAATAACACTTTACCAAATGGCATGAACAAAATTTGCTGGTTTGATTATTGAATTTGACAAACATCTTGATTAGCTCAGTTTACCATAATGGATGTAACGTCAGTTACCAAAAACAAGGATTTGTTCAATTTATTCCACAAAGAAGGTGATATATGGGATGCTACTTGAGATTTGTAATCTTTGACCAACTCTCTTTCTATCAATACAACAAAAATTGGGATGCCCACATACCATTGGTAAAAATTGGCTCTTCAAAGTGTGTAACGTCAGTTACCATGTAACGTCAGTTACCATGATTTAACATCAAATACCATGATGTAACATCAATTACCATAATGTAACATGATTTACCAAGGGAACAATGATAATTGAAAGATTCATAAACCTTCAGGAGGCACTTGCTAAATTGTTTAAGCCAATTATTATCATGTAAATCAGTATAAAGTTCTTTCAAAAGACTAAACATTGTGATGTAGGGGATGTAACGTCAGTTACCAAAATTATGGATTATACAAATCTTATTTTAAGTTAAATTTCCCTTTGTTTCCCTGTAAGTTTTATCTCCCAGTATGGGCAAATAGGATGGAAAGCCCTTCATTTATCTGCTTTTGTTAATAAAGTGGTGTAAAAAAGGCAAAATCCTCTCTTTATTTCTGTGAAAGGGCAAAGGGACTTGGCCCTTAGATCCCCACACCCCATATCCATTCCAAATCATTGATAAATCACTGTTTTGAATCTTAATAGTTAATATATTTAATATTAAACATGTGACTGGTATGGTATGATTCATGAGGAATCAACAAATTTGTTCTACAACCTAAACCTAATTTACATGTGTAACGTCAGTTACCACCCATAGGTAAAGCACATGTAAAACGTCAATTAGCCCCATAGGTCCCGATTTCCCATTGTTTGATCTTTTGCTAGGTTGATATCAGTATTTAACATTTCACTAGTATGATATCATTCTTGATGCAGTGTAAAAACAGTGATAAAATCAGTTTCATGTAAACCCCATAGACAAAGCATTGTAACGTCAGTTACCGTAACGTCAGTTACCAGCATGCTCACAATAAACTTTCCACAGAATAAAAAAAACTGGACAAAGTTCTCCTTTTATTTGTATATATGTTCTTGATGGACCAAGGAAATAATCCATACCCCAAAAATCATTCTAACAAGTTAAGGACATGAAATATTTCAAACTGATTCCAACACATGATTTTTCATGTGTTAAGCCTATGGGAAGTGTAACCGTAACGTCAGTTACGTAACGTCAGTTACCGACATACCTTCAGTAAAGTTATCATAGCATAAAGGGAAATGGTGCTAATTATTCTATCTTTTGTACATCTGTTCCTGGGTACCCAGGGATGATGTCACATCAAACTCATCATTCTAGCAGGTCTGGGACAAGAGATATTACACTTTGATTCAAGACCATGATTTTGCATGTCTTTTTTGCGTAACGTCAGTTACCGACACATTTTTGCTCGCTGTTCGATAAAAAATGCAGTTTTGGTGAAAAAATTCATACTTATTTCTTCACTCTTATCAACTATATACCTGTATCAAATTATAACCCCCAGGTATCTTTATTTACATAGCTACAATGAAAACAAAGTTGTAAAAATCCTACATTGTAACGTCAGTTACCGTGGAATTGCCCCTATGACTTGTACTCTAATCACTTCAATTAAAACATGCAGTGCCCAGTGTGATAATGCACTCATGGAAAAGAAAAGTATACAATGTCTAATTTTATTTGGTCTAACTCCTCAATGATGGTACACGATGTCATTGCCTAGTACAGATTATTGCTACATGTACCTTTTGATTTATGAGAGTGCCTCAGATTTGATGAGCACTGAGAAAGGAGAAAATCATGAGTACATCGCCCACTATTAGCATACTTGCATGGCCCCAAGTGTAGTCGGGATAAGAGCCAACGAGAACACTTAGCCAATGCACACTCACATCATGCACAGTATGCATGTACTGTACTTATTTATCTTCTTATTATCTTCTGTATAGTGTATGGTTGTGCATGCATGTTTGTAAAAAACATGCATAAATAATATCAGCATGTTATTCACAATTAGGATTCAATATTATGATTTCTATACAAGGTTAGTATTTAATACCAGTGATAAAAGCAACATGTATCGCCCATACTTGCATTGCCCTAAGTGTACATGTAGTCGGGATAAGAGCCAACAAGAATACTTACATCATACACACTTAATTACATCTTCTGTTTAGTGTACATATATATGCATGCATATGTACATACTTTGCTCAGCATGTTTAATTTACGATTAGGATTAAATATGATTGGGAAAATACAATATTAAGATAAATATCGGTGATAAGAGTTATAAAAGCAACATGGATGGCCCATGTATGAATGTATGAATTGCCCCTAGTGTAGTAAAGGATTAAGAGCCAATGAGCCACTGAGAACCATACTTATATTTACATCATGATCATGCAGAAGTAAGCCTGAGTCATGTCGGATATATTCGGAACCGGGTCCCTATAAACTGTAACCGGTCGGGAACCGGTATCCCGATAAATTTTTGCAGTCGAAACTCGGACCGGTAAAATCACGCAATCGTGCAAGCATCGGCAAAAATGCACTGTTTGGGGCTTTATATTGCTCTTTTTATATGCAAATAACATTACAAATATTGACGCTTTTATGGATTTACATATCAATCTTTACGGGAAAATAATTTTTTCCGAAGTAAATTGGAGGTCTAGAAATCGATCGTTTGTTCAGCATCGCGCCAAGCTGAAACAAGCCGCTAAAATCGAAGGTTGAAGTTAGCAGCAAGTTTTCGGGTCCCGATATCGCGATAAGATCGCGAGTGCATGCTATATGATATGCTAGCTAACTTCAGTTCCCGGCGCGGCACGCATGCTAACTTCAGTCGGCCAGCTAGCATCGCTGCGATCAAAATTTCCCGATAATTTGCAGTTTTTTTCATTGTTTCGGGCTTATTTTTTTTTCTGTTCAGCTTTCAAACGCCATAGAATCATGTAAGTAGAATATCAAAACATTTTAAAATGGTATAAATTACCCAAATATGTACTTTGAGCCACTTTTTGAATGCACTGGCCCATCAGCTCGATCATACATACACTCCCCGGGAGTGTCGGCCTAACTTTGTGTGAACATCCGTAGGCAATAGCGTTCAAATGACTAGCAATTTTGCGCTTCCTGTTCAATTTCTGACTGTCAAACAAAGTAACGAACCAAGAATTTCTCGAAAATAACCACTCTTTAAAGTAAATGATATCGATTGCCCCGTTTTTATTTGAATTCCGCTACATTAAGTGATAATCTTATTTTCTTTTTTAACATTTTTATATTATTTTTTTTTATTCGGGGCACCGTTTCCGTAAAAACAAAACCGGGTCCCGATTGAAACGGTCGGTAACCGGTATGATCGACCGAACTGACTCAGCCTTATGCAGAAGAACATGAACATACTTGTGTGTCATGACCATATCACTAAACATATCAACATGAACATGCATTTAGTATACATGTACATGCACACCAACATGTGTTATTTACAAAGAGTAATCATTATGATGGACACAACATATTATATATGTTGACCATTTTGAAATCATATCAGGGATTAGTGATATTTGCAACAATGCAACATGTACATTTTTGGCATTACATGTATTTTCTGCCAACATACGTAAACTAAAAGTTTGATTTTTGTTTTACCTGGATGGTTGCTTTTGAAATTACAGACCAAGTAACAACAAAACCCTTATCATATTGTCTTAATCTCTACTGTAACTTTTAACAACTTATTTCTCTTTTATTTCCAACCCTGATGTAACAAAATATAATTCCATGAACTGAGATCAAGAGAACTGCAAAGTATGCATGTAAAACCCAGTAAATTTGTGGTTTTGACCAGAAACAAGAAATGATTGACCTTGCTAAATGGTTATGAGAGGTTGTCCATAATGGTTGGTGTTGTTTTCTCCCTTTTCACTGATTAGATATCACATTGCTAGGTCAAAGAAGACAGGTCTGCAAGTTGCAACCAGGAGAGTTGCATTTTGTACATGAAGCAAAGTGTGTTCTAAGAAACCAGCAATGGAAACTAAAAAACATTGTCCATGTTTGGTAATAATTGTTTCTTGTTTTATATATGTTTTCCCAACTTCTTTGATTTCAGGTTGCTAGGGTAACCAAAGACAAGAGTCTTGAGTCCAGTGAGTTCTTGGTTTGGATAAAATAAGAGCTACATGTATAGAAACTAGAAATCATTGTCCATGTTTGGTAATCGTTCTCTCCCTTTTCCCAACTTCTTTGATTTCAGGTTGCTGGGGTAACGAAGACAAGTCCCTGAGTTGCAACCAAGAGAACTGCACTGCATACATGAAGCCCAGTGCGTTCTTGGTCCGGACCAGGAACCAGACCAGCAGGATCTGTTGCTGCGCGGGGGACTATTGCAACAGGAACGTCTCGGACGCCTACGTCCCTGTTCCTTCTACTAAACCACCCATCACACAACACAGTAAGTTTGGCCCTGTTCCTTCTACTAACCACCCATCACACAACACAGTAAGTAATTTGTCTCTAGATACGTTCCTTAGAACTACTAAACCACCCATCACACAACACAGTAAGTAATTTGTCTCTATACGTTCCTTAGAACTACTAAACCACCCATCACACAACACAGTAAGTTTGGAATGATTGCTGATACTTGAATAAAGAATAAAACTGTGTTTATCATGCAATGAAGAGATATAAAGTGGATTTTCATGTTCTATTAAAAAAACTGTGATAAAAGTATCCATTTTCTCTTCAATTAACCAAACGATGAATTATGCATACCGTAAATCTCTGTGTATAAGACGCACTTTTTTTCCAACGGAAAAATGCAAAAGTGGGGGGTGCGTTTGTTTATTTTAAATTTGTTTGGCCAAAAAAGGGATGCGTCTTGTACACAGGTGTGTCCTATATACAGAGATTTACGATACTTAGTAAAGTTACAATGAAAAGGAACAAATGTTAATGAGTTATCTATTGTCCCCGAACTCAAATATTTATAGACCATTTTTCTTGCATATATTTTACAGTGTGTACTTTTCAAATTCAAGTTTGGAATAGAAAGGGAGACAAAATAGAAATGAACATACACCGATGTGTTATACCCTGCTACATTGTACATGTTCAAAACTGTTGCAAAGGTTTCACACATTGACATTTAGAAATACACACAAAATCATATTACAATTCCGTCACTACTGGGAAAATGGGAAATGTCAATTAATTAGGATTTTTTTTTGTACCAGTGTCTATCTGCTGCATGTAGGCAATGCTAAAAATTAACATTTTTGCCTCGTGGCCCAGTCGGGCAAGTAAAAATAAGATTTTTCAACTTCTAGTGGCCCGAAACCTATTTCAGGTGGCCCCAAACAAAGAAAAATATAACAAATTCTGTTAAATTGGCTTGCCTGATCGGGCCAGTGGAATTTAGTATCAATGAAATTTGGTGGCCCGAAGCTAATTTTTAGTGGTCTCGGAGCAGCGGGCTTATGCTAATTTCGAGCACTGATGTAGGTATCTGTAATTTATACAATTTTGACATTTATATTCCTGGATTGCTCTAATGAAGTACCTGTGTATGACTGAGTATGTGTTATAATCAGATTCACAGCCACTTTGCATGCACACTGAGCACTGTGATGTTAGCGGATTATTTGAGACCTCTCACTTTGATAGATTGAAAGTGACTCATCACAATTGCACGGTTCAAATTCCTGCAAATTAAATTGAGAGAGATAGAGAGCTATGTGAATACAAATACTACTACTCAAATCTGTTAGAGTGGCAGAAATGGGATTGAATTAAATTGCAGAACGGGATATTATTGGTAAAACGCTGCATTTCATAATATGGCATCAGTGTGTGTTAGGGCAGAGGCACTCTAGGGGAGGGGGGAATAATACATGTACATGTGCGTGTTTTTGATAAATTTGTTTTTTCCTGTCGTAGAAAATCTGGATTGTTTTACTTGTAGAGCTTATTGGATGAGCAGAAACATAATATGGAGATGAGTCGGCCTAGAGATGAGGACATCGATCATGTAAAAGCACAAAGGTCTTTATGATCACAAGAATAATCTACAGATTTATGTACAATGTGTTCATCTTGTTTTGACCCCTTGACTATGGGTACCAGGTGGGTTGTGTACAAAGTCTATGGAGATTTCAGAATCTTGAAGGGAATGGGTTAAGTTAATCATCTGCATGCATTTCTGCATGCATGTTGCCATGAGTGTTGTTGATAGATAAACAATTTATGGTCAATTTAAATGGGGCACTTTGAGGTATTTCTTTTTGTATTTTAGAGGCTGAATTTGTTCAGAGCCCTGTGTGTTTATTTAGTGAGAGTTGTTCCCTGAATGGTGTGTAAGTGTGTCGTACTATACAGTCTAGAAAAGAATGATTGATTAGATTTATTTGGAAAGTTGTGTTTAATGCATGTAGGTACTGGAAACCACACATACACACGCATACTGCACATTTCAGCCCAGGACTAGCGGACCAGTACTGATTTTGAGTACATGGTCCCGTTTAAAAAATGAAAACAAAAACCCCTCTAATTTGAAACAAAATTAATTTATTAAAATGAAAAGTTTTAGATATTTTTGTTAAAGCCTGACTTTCAATATCAAGACATTCCTGAAATTGGCCTTTGGAAGAAGGTCAGAGAGAGAGAGCAAGCTGTTTGAAAACTAACCCTGAATTCAATAATCAAAAGGACTACTATGGGCAATGACATAGCTGGGGGGAGGGGGAGGGGGGGGGGGGGGTGGAGAGTTGTATTGGGGAGTTGTATGTGCCCCCTTATTATTTCTCAAAACGATAGAACACATAAGGGGAAACTTTGTGTCAGCGGGCAGCGAAAAAAATACACGGGGGCGGCGGGCGAATTCGCCCCCGAAATGCCCAAATTCGCCCCCGAAAAAAAAAAAAATATTATTTTCGGGATTTTTCTGTTTGGATTGTGATCAAATGCTTATAAAATGATCACTTACAGCATTATAGCTTATTAGTAGCCCCTGAAATTCGAAAAAGAGCCCGCAAATTTGTAGCCCCCGAAAGTTGGAAAAGTAGCCCCCGAAAATGGAGCCCCCGAAATAAAAATATTAATTTTTTCGCTTGAAGTTTGTGTAAAAATAACGAAATACATAAGGTGTGCCCCCTTTCCCCAATCAATCCGACCGCGCTACACTACTGAGTATGGGGACTCTGACAATATCCACCTGATTATATGTGTGAATGTGCTGAAACCTTGTTTGCCTAGATGGATGTATGTTGGTTAACATTGGAGCAGCTGCCATGACCTGTCAGTCTGTACTCCCAGATAACATTAGCTGTGATTTATGGGCAACAGGATTGGGTCTGGCTGTGTAGGAGCAGAGTTAGGAGGGAATGAATCTATTGAGGGATGTGGAAACTAGAAACATTCATTAATTATTTAATTTCCTTTAAATAGGGATCTTGTAAGTTGTTACATTGTGAAAATCGCCACAACTTACTGGGAACTCTAGTGGATCTCACATACCTCATTGTATTAATTTGTATAATTACCAACAGAAGCATGGAACAATTACAAAATTTCTCTTTCATTATTTATGATTGAAGTGTTCAGATTGATAATGAATCAAGTGGATAATTGTAAAGGTGTTCAAAGTCAGTGAAATGAGTTTGTGAATACACTTTGTATTTTTGCTCATTACTCTATGACATTCATTTACCATGGATTGTTCTTATCACTCAGTGGACATATCAGTGCTATCAGATCACAGAAATACATGTACATTGATCAACCCTTTGCCAGTTTTTGCATGTGTCAACAAAGTGCATGAACTGTGTCAAATACAACCAAACTCACCTGGAGCTTTTCACTTCTCTTAAAACTTGTTGTTTGGCTTATATACAGAAGAGTGAAAGGGTTTTGATTTTTCATATGTCTTCCTAATTATGGAGATATTTAAGATTGATTTGAAAAACTTGTCAATAGTTGCTGAATTCTTTTCTATACTTTGATCGTCCATATTATTTGAATTTGGATACTTTGCACAAACAATGAGGAATCAATTTTTCTTTTTTTAACAAGCTAAACAATTTTCCTCTTCTGTGAAATATCACAAACATTCAGAAGAATCTTATAATAATAATAGTACATGAATGAAGTGTCATACATCACTTCTGGAAAAATCTTAATAAATTAACTTTATGGATCACTTTAATAAATTAGTACAAGATATAGTGAACACGGTTTCATGATTTATATTTGAAATATCTTTGCACAAACTGCTGTCATTCTTTGGGCACTGCTACATGCACAGCAATCAAAAGCTAATAGATCTTGTCTATAAAATGCCATGGAATTGAATTCATTTGGTCAATCACACAGTCTAGTTTGAACTTTGAAGCCCTTGATTTTATATTTGCCAAGTTATAATTTGTTGTGGGTTTGCTGGCGACGATGTGGCTCCATTGCATTAATAAAGCATGAGGAGATCCATTTCAGTAGCTCCATTGTTAGGCGCAAACCAACAGTAGCCCTATTAGCAGGGTTAATCCACTGATCTTACAATACATGGAAAGACCATGTCCATTCACTGGGTACATACAAAAAGATGAAACTACATACTGCATGGCTCCGCAATAAGTTAACCCGTTCCCTACGAGTTTATGAAATCCCCATAGACTGTACACAACCCACTCGGTTCTCGTGGTCAAGGGGTTTATCAGCTAAACCCACATTTCATGTGCAGCCTGGCTTCAAGTGCGAGTGATTTATATGCAGTAAGACCAATTCTCCTCATGTCATCAATTTCAATTTCAGGGGTGTTTACAAGTGTATTTGTTCAGGGGTGGCCATAGAGGCATTCTTTGGTGCTATTTGTTTATTCCCTTTGAGCTAATTATAGACATTTTTCAACATAATACTGAGGAGCCACCATGTATTTTTCCTCAGCATCAAAGTTTGAACATCTGTGGCCTTCCATATTGTTGAGTTTAGTGAGTGGGAGTAATGCAGTGATGATGAGTCCCTGGCAGACACCCATTGTCTCCTGTTCATTGTGTAGACATGGCTGTTTACATGTGCCTCATTAGCAGCTACCCACCCCTTTGTGTTATCATTCCACTTCAGTGGGTTTCTCTCAGTACTCTGCCCTGTGTGGATATCACAGTGCTTGTCATGTACAGTGACAACAATATATACAGCATCATGCTGTACATATGGGCTCAGGGCAATTTAGGCCCCTGAAATGCCCAAAATAAACATCCTGTAATTTCTCGTATAATACAACAATGTTTAAAAAAAGCAATCTTTGATGCTATTTGATTTCAAGCTTGAGAAGGAGCTCCCTGAAAAGAGTTCCTCTGTTTCACTATTTGAATCTAGGTTTTTAATGTAATATCAGTCTTGGCTTGCCATCAAATCGATGGGAAGTTTTTGTTGTTGTGAAAATACAGATGATGAGTAAATATTTGATGTACATTGTACATTGGTCAGGGCTCCACACTCACCTTTTTAGTCAGTGGCCCGATCAGGCCAGTGAAATAGATTCTTCCCCCATTCTGGTAGCCCAAAAGAAAATTTACTGGCCCCAAAATTGTATCTTTATGAATAAGCTTTTTACTATTCAAATATCACTCTTTCCTTATCAAACATGTGATTACAGATGAAGCATGACATAAAAGAAAACAAGATATTTTCATTTTGTCAATGTCAGGTTGAAAATCTGCTTGAGTGCCCGATCAGGCCACCAAAATATGACTTTTAATACATTTTGCTGGCCCAGAGTGCAATTTCACTGGCCCCGGGCCAGTGCGAGTGTCGAGCCTTGCCTTGTATTGGTAGTTGTTTTCATTTTTTTTAAATTAATGGTTATTATGAGAGATTTACATGTTCTTTTACTGAAAAAAGGTCCTCATTTTTAGCTTTAATACATACATGTAATACAGCCTGTGCATGTATTGGAAATTGTAAAGGTTGTCATCTGAATAATTTTCTCTGGAATGTATCAACCTTGGCAATGCTGTAATGTAAGTTAATTATATAAATACATTTATGCCCATGAACCCATCCCCGTCAAGATGATGAAATTCCCATAGAGCATACATTGTAGATGTTTTACCACAAGGTTCCTGTAGGCAAGGGGTTTAAATGCAAACATTTTCCTCATTGGAAATACTTCAACCAATTGCAGCCAAGTAATCCTTTACTTTATACATCAGACTAGATGGATTACAGTAACCACATGTCAGACAATCCCTTAATGCCATGTCTAGTCCTGAAAGCCTGAGAGCTGTTTTTAGGCAAAATTGATTGTTGTTTTCCTCTACAAATTGGCAACTCCTAATTTTTTCTACCTATTAATGACATAAAAATGGGTGGAAAATATTTAATGACAATTTAAGACAAATATGAAGTGACTTTGCCGCAAAGTTGCCAATTTGAATGCCGAAATCTGTTTTAAAAATATCACAATGTGTTGCCAATTTAAAGGGACTTAGTAACATTGTCCAAATCCTCAAAATAAATTTTTCATTCTAGCGGTTCCCTAATACCTTGTTGTATTCGTATTAACAATAAAATCATGGGACAGGTTTCGGTTTTTTTTAATTTCCCTTTCGTTACAAAGATATGTATTATCGAAGTATTCAGATAAGAAAAACTCCGGGCGAGTTTTTCTTCTGTGTACAAAGTGAGTGCAGTGAGTTATTGAATATCACTTTGCATTTTCGCTCATTACTTGGCCATGCAATGTCCATTTGACTTGAAATTTTCACACAATACCCTGTGGACATATGAGATAACAATAATATACATTGCATCAACCATTCATCACTTTTTGCACATGTCAACAAAGTTACAAGATCCCTTTAAGGGTTTTCCTAGCGATTTACGCAATAATAATAAAGGTTAATGCCTCGTCTAGTCCTGAAAGCCATGGCATGATTATGTTTGTTTCAAATCTGTCCAGAAGTGATATCAGACCACATGGATTACAACATGGAGAGGACTATCTTGATTGCAGTCATCCCCATCTTCTGCGTGTCGGTTGCCATAGTGATCATGTACCTCATCCTACGCATGCGGCTGAGGAACGGCAAGGCTCAGATGAGCCAGCTGCCTATGATAGAAGCACAGCCCCCAGAGCCAACCTTTGACCTTGACCAACTCAAGGTCATGGAGCTTGTTGGGCAGGGAAGGTGTGTATGAACCTATAGTAACCCATTGAGAACCATGCCCCAAGTTATTCTTTGGGGTCCGCTTATAAATAAATAATAATAATAGCATTGATAATATGTATATATAGTACCTATTTTTTTTCATCCCCTTTAAGAGCTTTACAATGATATTATTATTATAAGCTCCAATCAAGATTTTTAATGCAATTTTTCTTGTAGATTTATCATCAGTTTTATGAACTCTGTTCAATTTTCGCAGCTAGTAAGATGATGTTTTGCAGTGATACATGTATATTTCATACTTGTAAATACAATTCAAATTTGATTTCATCTTCGTAACTTTTCGTCAAAGATTACCAGTCCATTAGATAAACAAAACCTGTATGACGACTAACTTTGCTATTTCACCTCCGAAGTAAAAATCTTTGCTTTGTATTCTTGACCATGTTACCAAGGACAGTTCCTTGACCAGTTGACCTACATGTCTACATGTACTTGATTCCTTGCCAGGTACTGCAATGTGTACCACGGCTCCCTCAGTGACCAGGAGGTTGCAGTCAAGGTGTTTGCAGGTGCGTCCAAGCAGTGCTACATGAATGAGGTAGATATCCTAGGACTGCCACACATGGAGCACTCCAACCTGCTGCAGTACGTGGGGTCAGGGGACCGGCTGGGGGAGGACGGCTGGACTGAACACCTGCTGGTCATGGACTACATGTCTAGAGGCTCTCTCATGTCCTACCTCAGAACCACCACCTATGACTGGCACAACATGTGTCGCCTAGCACAGACTGCTGCTGCTGGCCTGGCACACCTGCACCAGGTCATCACGGCACATGGTAAGCACCTGTTACTGTATTCCTCTTTCTTTTCACCTATGACCATTGACCTATAACAGCTATGACCTATGACACCTATGACTGGCACAGACTGCTGCCGCTGGCCTGGCACACCAGCATCACGTCATCACGGCACATGGTAAGCACCTGTCAACATATTCCTCTTTTGTATTCACCTATGACCCCGATGACCTATGACCTATGACCTATGACTGGCACAGACTGCTGCCGCTGGTCTGGCACACCAGCATCACGTCATCACGGCACATGGTAAGCACCTGTCAACATATTCCTCTTTTGTATTCACCTATGACCCCTATGATCTATGACACCTACATGTATGACTGGCACAGACTACGCCGCTGGTCTGGCACACCTGCACCAGGTCATCACAGCACATGTTAAGCACCTGTCACTGTATTCCCCTTTTTGTATTCACCTATGACCCCTATGAACCTATGACACCTATGACTGGCACAGACTACTGCCGCTGGTCTGGCACACCTGCACCAGGTCATCACAGCACATGGTAAGCACCTGTCACTATATTCCCCTTTTTGTATTCACCTATGACCCCTATGACCTATGACACCTATGACTGGCACAGACTACTGCCGCTGGTCTGGCACACCTGCACCAGGTCATCACAGCACATGTTAAGCACCTGTCACTGTATTCCCCTTTTTGTATTCACCTATGACCCCTATGACCTATGACACCTATGACTGGCACAGACTACTGCCGCTGGTCTGGCACACCTGCATCAGGTCATCACAGCACATGTTAAGCACCTGTCACTGTATTCCCCTTTTTGTATTCACCTATGACCCCTATGACCTATGACACCTATGACTGGCACAGACTGCTGCTGCTGGCCTGGCATACCTGCATCAGGTCATCACAGCACATGGTTTTCTCGTTTTCTCTTGTTCCTTTTTGTTGATTATCATATCTAACAGGACTTGACCTCATCGGTTGCCTAGATGCCATTTGCCACCAGAATTTCATTTGGCCACTAACATTAGGATAACATTAGGATATTATACAACACATGACGGTTTTACATTTAGAGTGTATTTGATGTGTCATTTTTGCCACCTAAACTACAAGTTAAAAGAGCGCTTCCTGTCTAATATTTGGGGCCCTTTTGGGATGGTTGATGCTCAGAGGCTTTACTTCATTAGATATATTTGACCTGTCCCAATTATTTAAAGCAAATTTTGATTCAACCCGAAATTTTTGTTTTCCCCATTCTATATTATAGATGCTTATTTCATTGTACGCAAGGACTTTCCTGCTTCCTGCACTGAGATATCTACTGTGGTACCATCCTCTTGTCTCTATCAGGATGGATTCCATATGTTATTTTTAAGATTAATGATGTACTTTTAGAATGTAGCCTCTAAGATCTGCCATCTATTCCTTATCTCTGTTTTTAGGCACACCCCTGCGGTAGTCTATAGGGATATCAATAAGGGCACTATGCGTGACAATTCTCTTAATGTAGGCCACAAGTATAACAGAATGTGTCTATTTGTCTTTCTCATTGTAGGCCATCACAAGCCGGCTGTAGTGCACAGGGATATCAACAGTCGCAATGTCCTGGTGACTGCAGAAGGGATCTGTGTGGTGGGTGACTTTGGGTTTGCCATGAAGGTGTGTGGGTCCAGTGTGGTAGGAGAAGAGAATGGGGACAATAGCACCATCACAGATGTAAGTACAAACTAGTTGTTCATCCATTTCATATGAGTTAGTAAATTATTTCTATAGCAACTGGTTTCTGTCGGCAATGGATTGATCAATTTCTTTGTTGTTTTAACTCTTCAAAGTATCTGTAAGATTTGTTTATTATTTTGCCCCATGAATTTTTATGTTTAAAGGACAATGAAATCCAGACAAATTGTTGTATGCACTATAAGACACTAAATATAATGAATAGTCTCTGAAAATTTGAGCACAATCGGTCAAGAAATAAGCAAACTATGGCTCTTTGAAAAGAGCCATGTATTTCTTCGAGTGACTCAAATTGGCAACACACTCTGGCAAAGTTGTGGACAACTCCCCATACATTTTGTACACAAAATTTCAGTTTTGTTAAATTTTCTCAAAACTTATGTTTACCCTCCGTTCGAGTTCAGCATATATTTTGTAGAATACTTTTATACATAACATATCATGAGTTGGGGGAATGGAAAAATGTGACTATGAAGAAAACTGTAAAAATGGGAACATTTGTGTACAAAACATATGGGGAGTTGTCCACACACTTATCAGAGTGCGTTGCCAATTTGAGTTCCCCATAGGAATAAATGGACATCTTCAAAGAGCCGTAGTTTTCTTGTTTCTTACCCGAATATGCTCTAACTTTCAGAGATTGTTCTTCTTAATCTCTTCAAGACTATGAAAGCAACATTTTGCTTGGGTTTCATTGCCCTTTAATATGTCATTTCTACCTTGAATTCATATTTTGGTATTTGCCACAGTTGTGGTTGTGGGTTCAAAGAACACATTTTTGCTTTGTTTAACCTTTGGTGAATGGTGGTTTGAAGTTATAGTATGTAATGGAATAATTAGTTATGGTCATAATTATACTCCTATGAACTTTTCGTTGACCTTTTCCCCATATCCTTTGGTATACAGTTGTGTGACCTCAAAAAGTGGTACATGTCTCCTGAGGTGCCGGACAGGGCTGGTGATCATTTAATTGTTCTGCTTGGTAATGCAATAATATCCAATTCATCAATATTGGTTAATCAAACTGGCTGGTTATAGTGATTACTAATATGTTTGTTCATTTGACCTTTGACCTCAGGTTGGCACGGTGCGCTACATGTCTCCTGAGGTGCTAGACGGGGCTGTCAATCTGCGTGACTGTGAGTGCGCCCTCAAGCAGGTGGATGTCTACGCACTGGGGCTGGTCATCTGGGAGATTGCCTCACGATGCAAGGAGCTGTATCCAAGAGGTAAGACGTAATCTGAAACTAATTTCAGCTGAAACTTTGTTACTCCATAGTACTGAACATTCCCTTAACCATCTGAGTGCCAAGGTCTACTCTAGTCACCAATACATGGGTTGAATGTACTTGACTTCTCACCAAGCTGCCATTCATGGTAGATAAATGGGGGGGGGGGGGGGGGGGGGGGGAGGGGGTAAAACTGTCTATAGACAGTAGTTCAAGTTGATTTTTGTTATTTAATTTGGCATTAAGGATTCAAATCCGAGACTTCCAGATTGCTAGACCAGTGATCTGCCCACTGAGCTATAAAAAGCTCTAGTACGGAGCGTGTCCCTAAAAAACCATTAGTTTTGAATGCTCGTGATGGGCAATCCGGAGGCCTCTGGTTCGAATCCTGGGTGAAACAACATTTTCTTTGCTCTATTTCATTTATATTATATATTTTGGTAAGTTTTTCTGTATGTTTGAATTTATTTATTTTTTAATGGTATATTTGATTCAATATATTATCTATTGATTTGTTAAGATGAGATTGGCAATTACCAGATGTGGTCTGAGGAGGTTGGTCTTCATCCATCCTATGTGGAAATGCAAATCATGCTTTATTTATGTATGTTCTTTTTATTCTGTGATCACATTCTATTGTTGTTTATGAATATTTGCTTGATTGTATGGTCATCTCTTTGTATGTGTTTTGTTGTTTGTTCAGATGAGATGGGTAACTACCAGATGCCGTTTGAGGAGGAGGTTGGGCTGCATCCATCCTTTGAAGACATGCAGATCATGGTGTCCAGAGAGAGGAAGAGGCCTCAGTTCCCTGATGCATGGAAGCAAAATAGCCAGGTATGTAACAATGAACATGGTGGATACTCCCATGTTTTCATAATAATAACGGTTATTTATATAACGCTATTCCTGTGTCTATTAATGTTTTACATGATATTGGACACAAACAATATCTTATCTCGTACATATTTGTATCCGAATCAGTGTAAAATATTTATTAAATAGTTTTAAAATAGTTTTGTTCAGTCATGTTACTTGTAGATTACTGTTACAGTTTATGGAGGTATTCTTAGGAAAGAAGTACAAAAACTGGGTGTCTTTTGAAAGGATTTTTTGATAAAGAAATTAAGTTCATATGCAGATAAAAAGCACAGCTCTTAAAAAGGAAACTATATAAGAAATTATTTATGAAAAAAAAGGATGGGTTAAATGATACAGCTTTGAAAAGTCAAGAAGACTTTATGAATCTAAGTTGTTTGATTGCATGACTTGAGCTTTTTGAATACTAAGATCCTGTTCTCTGTGTATTGCAGGCCCTGAGGAGTCTGAAGGAGACGATTGAGGACTGTTGGGACCATGATGCAGAGGCTAGACTCACTGCACTGTGTGTGGAGGAACGCATCATAGAGCTGATGGTGATGTGGGACAAACACCACACAGTCAGCCCCACCATCAACCAAACCAGCCAGGGTAATGCCATCCCCACTCATACCACCACTGACTACATGTCCAGGCCCACAGACATCATTGCCACAGAGTATCCAGGCATAGCCCGGCTGGCAGACGGCACCATGATCAGTGTCACTCGCAACGGCCAGCCCATCATGGGCGCCGCTAGTGACACCTCGGGCACCTTGAGTGACACCAAGAACCTCAACTCCTCTATGAGCAGTATGCTGGAGAAGAATGAGCGGCATCGCCTGCTGTCCCCCGACACCATCAGCACCAGTCTGTCATCGACCTCTGACCTCAACCTCATTGACCTGTCACATGGAGTGCCCCAAGTGGACCCCAAGAACCTGCACCACTCTGATGAGAGCATTGAGAGATACACCACTGATCTGAAGTACGGTGCTCCACAGTCAGGGCACAAAGGCGGTGACCAGTACGGTGGCTACAGCGAGCCGTCCACCTCCCCCAGCAGACCCCTGGTGGTCAATGAGATGAGAGCAGGGCTCAGCAAGGATCAGATCACAGACAACCTGTCTCATGGTCATGGTCTGGGCAAGCAGAAGAACAAAGCAGTCAGCATGCCTTCCTGGAACCAGCTCACATCCAATGACACGAGGTCGGGACGCGGGACCAACCAGCCAGTCAACAAGGCTAAGCTGGCCACCAACCTGCAGCGTGAGCAGGCTAGGGGTGGCAGTAGCCCCAGGCAACCTGGTCACAGCGATGCATCAGAGAGTTCAGGTCAGCAGCAGAACGGAGCTTCCCCTAACATGAACATCCGCCCTAACAGCCTGCCTCTGAAACCACATCATAGAGGTTCCAAGAAGAAGATGATGGCTGTGTACATCCCAAACTCTGGGCCTACCATGAAGGTCCAGACAGGCATTGCCAAGATGGACAGCGTCAAGCCCTCCTGCCACCAGGTCAAGTTGGCCGCCAACGTCCAGAAGCACCAGCCAAACAGGAACATCGAGAAGCTGCGCAACGGGAATGTCAGAAGCGCTGGTCCCGATGGAGAGCGCCCTCACTCATGGGCCTGTGACAGCTCCTCGGGGAGCGATCGCTCCCTTGAAATAGACCAGCAGAATGGTAACGCGTGCACAGGCTCTGCATCCAACATTGCTAAGGGTGATGCAGGCAAGCGCAAGGGCACGCCATTCAGGCTGCTGACAGAGAAACTGTCTGTGCACAAGGGCAAGGATAACACTGCCACTCACTGTAATGGAGTCAACCACATCAACCAACACCCTGTACAACTCAATGTCAACAACAATGCAAGAACAATGAACAGCGGTGATAGAGACTGTGTGGTGCATACTGATTTGAGCAATGGACATGTAGGAGCCAGTCTCAATGGGGAAGCGTATCCACTCAGTGGCAAGGTGGCAGCCAGTGGACCCCAGTTGCAAGCCAACTTTGAACTGGACTGCGTCTGAGCAGAATATAATGTGAATCCACACACAGACAGTTGTCCTTTGTTCTTTTATCCAGACAAATTTGTTTAATTGCTTCAATTATACATGTAATTGTATTATATCACCAGTGTATGTAATTTGCATAGTTTGACCTACAATATTGCTATGGAAAGACTTGTTTAGCTACTGTATCTATGTTGTATAATATGTGTATATCATATTGCAGTAAACGTTGCTAAGTTGTCTTGCTGTGATGTACTTGTATGTATGTTTGTCTCTTATAATAGTACTCCTGTAAATGTTGAGATTCTAGCAAGGACAGTTAGTTCTTACTTCAATCTTTGTATTTTATGCCATATTAGCATTTATAAGAACTGAAATGATATCTGTCTTCATCTCTTTAGCCAACTATTTAGAAAAAAATGTATATTTCCATGGTGATTGTGTATTTATTGGAAAGCATTTAGTGTGTATTGCACATTATATGCCTGTGAGTGGGCATTTCTTGATCTGGGATCCGCGTCAGTTTTCAAAATGTAGATTAGAACATTTCTTGGTGATGTCATTTCATGAATTTTGAATATAAATTATATGGACTGTACTAGACGGTAATTTATTGTAATGAAAACATTAATGCATTGATGAATGTTATTTTGAATGTATGTCCTTTTAAATGTTTAGTATTCAAAGTTTATTAACTAGTGTCAAATGATGCATTATTTGAGCATTTTAAACAGATATTATTTCCTCATGAGTGCCTATTTGAGAAATATCAGAGGAAGTTATGAAATATTGCTTATTGATATAATTATTTCATATTTACCGGGTTAAAACCCCTGGGAAGCCAAATTTGTTGGCTAATTTTTCACCTGAAATTGAATTACAAATCCAACATATCAAAACACACAAGTGTGCTAGTCCCCTTATGTTTTATATGGTTTAATAATTATTTGGAAAGAACAAGTTTTATCTCAGAAATTCTCACTTTCACAGTAATTACTAACAGGCATCATGTGTCCCTTTGCCATTAACACTAAAACTGTACAAAATTACTTTGATGATATTGTGAAACATGTCTATACATGTATGTTCATCATTTAATTGTACAGCTTATTATTGTTTCTTGTATTTCACTGCCTTTTGTAACAAATCCTACAATTAACAATTTTATATCTGTTGTCAGAGGTTGTGTTCCATATGTTTAAAAACATTTTTACCATACATTTGTCATGAACAATATTTGTTTTATGTAATTGTATTCTTTGTTGAAAAAATTGTACATGTATTTGCATTGTGCATTGTTTTTATAGCAAATGCAAGCCTTTTAAACAATTAGAGATCCATTAATTTCATAAGACAAGTGATATTTGAGGCTTCAATCATACATACAATATCACTTTTTTAGATTCTTCGTTGCATGATAGTTTTAAAGAAAAATAACACTGTGTACCTAGTAAAAAAACAAGAAAACAATTACATGTATGTTGGATAATATCATTGATTTGACTACAATCTTAAAGTATTCTGGAACACTTTCCATTTGATCATGTATATCTCCATAATTAGAAATACTTGACAAAAATCCAAACCCTTTTCATTCATCTGTTAATTAGCAAACTAAAAATCAAGTGTTGTGATAATTTTGGTTGATTTGGATTTGTAAATTGGACGCATGGTGCCATCTTGCGAATGTTTTGCCATGGTGAGTAATATAATTATATATACACACTGCCTCTGTGATAATGCACACAAACTAGCCTCGTTTAAAACTTTTTTGAGTCAATTTCACTTGCCTGACATGGCCCCAGTGATAGGTTTGATTTCTAGCGTACATGCCACACTGAAAATACTTGTTTTTTTTATCATACTCTGTAATCAGGAAATAAATGTTTGCTGATTTGCTTTAAATATATAAATGTTACAAGTGAGTAAAGTATATTGATCATTCTGGCTGAAGGGTGGATAAATATATAAAAGTTGCATTCTCATTTGAGAGTTCATGAGGTTTTTTTAAAGGAAGGCATCAAGATATTAATGCCATTTCACTGTATATCATAAATATGTTGTTGTATTTTATTTGTACTACAAAAATGTATGCATGTTTTGGTGCATATTCAGAAGTTAGTGTATGATTAGGGACTATGGATTTTTAAAGAATTTGTACATATCTAAACTTGGTGAGTAGAAATTTTGTACAGTGTGATACATGCATTATATGTATGTATTTGAATGGAAAAAACTACAGCAAATAATGGTAGGTCCATGGTCAAATTTTGTTAAAATATACATGAAATTGCCATTTGAAACAAAGTTCTGTTTGTTTCTGTAATAATTTCAATTTGAGATAATGCATTTCCAACCAGTTAATTGTAATGTTTTTAATTCATACCAAGTGAATAGTTGATAGTGATACACTAGGATGTGTGCTTATAATTGTACATTTTCTTCCATAATGATTTTTTAAAGGTTTTTTTTAAAAATCTCTTAACAAATGCATGTGTGCTTTGTAATGAACATTTTCCATGTTTAAACGAAGTAACTTTTTAGTCATCAGGTAATTTGAGGCAAAGTGGCCTCTTCCAGAACCATGTTGAATAATCGCCTCTTAACACTTACGCACTAGCTTGTAAATAGCAGAATCCTATTTTAGATAATTCACTCCTGTAGAGCTATTTTTATGTGAAATACATACACTGTTGTATTAATTTATATTAATCACATTTAGACTTAGTATTGTACTTAAAATCATGTAGAAACCAATATAATGTTTAAATTCTTTCACATATGATACCCCGGTAGCGCCATCTTGTGTCCACCCGAAGTACAACCGTGCCGCTGGTGTATTGCGTTGTGCATGCAGCGCTTGTATGCACGCTACCCCGGCCGCAAAGAGAGCATTTTGAACGTAAATAAAGCATAACGAAAATAATGTGTCTTTGGTACCCCAGTGTACAGCCCTGAAAAATAAATAAATAAACAATATGGCGGATTTTCATTTGGTACCCCAGGGTACCATTTATGTCATATGTCCATTTACATTTCATGTTCTGCACTAGTGCACGTGTACCACATAATTTCAAACATACATGTATGGCTTCAATATAATATGCCTGGGTGCCGGTGAATCATTTAATTTGATTGGGGTGGGGTTTTTGTGAATATTGTAAATGTATGAATGTCGGGCACACTACAGTATTTGTGTGGTTATACTGCCATTAAATGGAAAACAGAATGCATACTTGTGTGATGTCTCATCTCTTGACTTTTAGTTTTAAATTATTATTTGAGTGGTGATTGGTGAAAATGCTGTTAATTCTGAAATTTTTCCATATTTTTATTTTGTGAGGAAAATTTGATTTCTTTGTTAACATTGTGCCATTTTACACCTTCTAGAATATAAGGCATACCATTTTTGCAGTGTTCCCTGTCTTTATGCAAAATACTTCAGTAGAAGACCTTCATATAGTACCTTTATATAATATGATGCATTTATACATCTTTTTTTTTTTTTGGGGGTGGGGGGGGGGCACTAAAAAAAGACAAGTATCTAATCATATACAATACTGAAACATGATAATTGCATTTATTTTTTCAATGTAGATAACACATTTGCAAGTTCAAGTATCCTTTTGATATAATGATATTGGATCATAGAGAGGCAAGATTATTCACTGTCCATTTTGACACGGGTTACTCATAATTAAAGTGAATTGAGTTTTCACTCAAAGGGCAAATGTGATAACATCACAAAATCACCAAGTTTTTACATTTAAATTCTTTGATTTTGGTCATGGGTAGAACTTTGTGGAAGGGTATATCTACCATTTTAATCTCATTAGCAAATCAAATATTTTGTTATCCTTACTTTCTTATCAATAAATTATAATATACCTAAATATGTACATGGCTTAAGATCATGGCATTTCTGAAATAATTTTAATTAATCAGAATCATTTTAGAGGCCAGAATAACCAATACATATGTTGATGTGAATAATATATTTGTAATGATATGTCTGAAATTTGAGCCTAGTACTTGGGATAGATAACAACCAAATAAAAACTGGACATAAAGACCAAAATATACAATATATAGTTTTACTTCAGTTATGTAATTAAAACTGAACAAATGTTGGCTGTTCTGCACTCATCAGTAACCATACAACAAGAAACCTGGATGTCATGATTTATATTCTAATGCTTCCTTTAGATAATGAACTGATGAATACATTAGCAATGAACCATCCACTCTTATACAGGGTGTCCCCAAAAAAAATGGAACGGGCACTTTCCAAAATATAGTACTACAATAATTATGTCCATCGGATAGGGTGTCTTTTCCAATGAAGAATGATACCAAGAAAAGTAATTTTGGTCGTGGAGTTTTTGTTTTAGGGCGCTGTGAGTGACACCATGTCAGGTTCCCATTTTTGTCAATTTTTACCACGTCAGTGCCTGATAAATCGCACTTCCTGCTCGTCATAGCATCGAGCAACTATGCCCATTCTCTCGGTACACGGCTGAATGCACACCAACAATAGTGCGCATTGCTCGTTGTATGACGGGCAGTAAGTGCGATTTAACAGGCACTGACTTGGTAAAAATTGACAAAAATGGGAACCTGACATGGTGTCACTCACAGCACCCTAAAACAAAAACTACACGACCAAAATGACTGTTCTTGGTATCATTTTTCATTGGAAAAGACCCTATCTGATGGACCATAATCATTTTGTTACTTTATTTTGGGAAGTGCCCTGTTCCGTTTTCTTTGGGCCACCCTGTATTGTAAGGCACATGGTACTTGACTTGAAGTAAGCTAAAGATGGAGCTATATATATCTTCACGTATGACTATAAAGCACTTTTTACTTATATGCGAGTATATCTGTACATATATTTTAACCAAATTCACCACTTTATCAAGAAAGGGAATGGTACTAAGCCACATTTTGTACTTCAGAGATCTTCTTTTAAACTTTAAACTTATGTAACCCTGTATTTTTAAAATTAATTTTCAAAACATAAGAAATAGTTAGGATCCGAAAATATGGTATCACTGAAAAGCAGCTCTATTCTATAAGATGGTATGCGTAACTCAATTTAGACAAAACTAACTGACTTTCGCCCTTCTCACTCACTTTCTATTACACATACCGAGAACATTTGTTCAAACCCAATAATTGTTATCCCATCAGGCGAAACCACTAACTGCGACATAAACAATGTCATTAACAACCCGTCTTAGTTTGACAGGTGGTGTAGATTGCTTCGGTCACAAAGTTAGGGACGGAGGTGTCTTATCTATTATCATTTGCTTTCATGCAGCATCACTGTCGTAAATGTCAAAGCTATGCCAATGCTGTGTAAGCGAATAGCTAAAAGCCTTTAATACATGAAACTAGCCCCAGAAGTATCAAGAACAAGGGTAATTATACCACCTATACATAGACTGCGTGGCGAGATGCTTTTGTGAGTAATTTGTTGCATGTAGCATCACATTAAGAAAGGTTTCTCGCAAAAGTCTGGCCACTTGAAGATGACACTCAATTACAAATGACCTAACTGACTCATGTCATAGACGGTTCAAATATTGCAATTTGGAGTTGGCCCATACAAAATGACCCCTTCATAGTCACTGAATGTTACAATCACAGATAGGCATTGACTCTGTGCCTTATATGAATGTTACAATCACAGATAGGCGTTGACTCTGTGCCTTGTGCCTTATATGAATGTTACAATCACAGATAGGCGTTGACTTTGTGCCTTATATGAATGTTACAATCACAGATAGGCGTTGACTCTGTGCCTTATATGAATGTTACAATTACAGATAGGCGTTGACTCTGTGCCTTATATGAATGTTACAATCACAGATAGGCGTTGACTCTGTGCCTTATATGAATGTTACAATCACAGATAGGCGTTGACTCTGTGCATTCATGTGAGATCTCTCAAAGTGGTCGTTGGATGTCCTGGATATCTGGAAATGTTCCTTCTCACAAGAACATCATATCCACCATAATGTCACGGAATGTCCAAACAGTGTAAACATGAATATCAAGGACAGGTGAAGTTCCTACGTAGAAATGCCCAAATGCATTTACGATCTAGCTTATTTGGTATCAAGGCCTCCATCTCTTGGTGAATGTGTGCAGCATCTCTAGATTTCACATGAAGTTCTTGTATCACCTACTTGTTCTGTGCACCACAGAACACATACTATTGCTGATGCTGGATACTTGTATTACTGGTATATGGGATGATGTGGGAAGATTCCTCATTGAACAAGCATCTAGTCCACTGACTTCCAACCTCATTAAATTCCTCCTTTCGCAGTCCAAAACGCAGTAGTTCAACCTATTCATTTGGGATGATGTCTCTGAGAGTGTATGTGAGAATGTGGAGAACTCTCTGCGACCGAGCGACCTGAACATAGCACCCAGCTTCTTCTCCATGGCGACAGACCGCTGCCTTCCCTTGCCGTGCACGGACCCCATGAGCAGTGCCCCCAGGCCCCAGGAGTGCAGGCCCTCCTTGCCCCCAGCCTCTGGGCGGTAGAACTCTAGACTGTCCATGGTGCTCAGCCCCGTCTGGGACAGCCTTCGTATCCTGTCCACAAGGTTGCTGCTCACATTCTTGCTGGAGTTGAGTTCTGGTTCCAGCGGGTTCTCGATGTACAGAGGGAAGACCCTGTGTGTGCAGGGCTTGGAGTAGGTTGACCCACACAGGACTGAGAGGGCGTGCTTCTCAAAGTCACACGTCGTACAGAAGAGGAAGAACTCTCTAAGAAGCTCGGCTGGGAAAATGGATGAAAAGAAAGAAGTAGAGGGTCTTGAAACTGTTCACAGACATTTTGTTCAGTGATAACACAGATTATAACTATCAGAAAAATATAATACTGAAATATGTTGTTGTAAACAAGCACTTGTAATGAAGTAACAAAATGACAATCCACAATGTTCAGCGCTATTTTAACATGTAAGCAAGCACAATTCACTTCACTTATCGAGCTGGTATTTCTTGAACATTACAGAATGTAACTGAAGAAAATTGCTTTCAATATTTCTTGTTGCAAGACGACTTGACTTTGTTTATCTCATATTACTGGAAAATAAGTTTTTATTATCAAAATTTAAAGATGAAAAAAACAAAACTTTTAATTCAAACATATAGGGAAACTGACCAGAAAAATATTGTGATTAAAAGAAGGCAAAGAAAATGGGATTCCAACGGGATCAGACTCAAGTAAAAAAAAAAACCTACTCAGTGTCTCTTTGTTTGTTGATGCTGAGATGCGAGCAGCATCGGTGAAGGTCAGATCAACATCCTTCTCCTCCTCATCAACACCTTCAGCTGCAGGTTCTGCACAGGGAGGGAAAACAGATGCCACAATGAAGTGATAAAGGTGCTTTAAACACATTCATAAGATGAAATGATCATGACACTCCAGGCATTGACATCTTCTTCTGGCAATTAATGGCAGTCATCAAAGCTGTCTAAATTGTAAGTTATTTTTGTAAAGATGACACAGAATCTCACCATTTAGTTAATTATTTAGAAACTTGCCCAATAAAGCTTTTTTTGTTGAAAGCTGGGGGTTAGTTTGATCCAGGGGAATGCTTCAAAAAGATTTTAAATTAAACCTCAATTTAAGTTTAACCCAGACTTAATTTAGAGTTGAAGTGATTAGTACCTGTAGTAAATAGCTGAAATACTATTATCAAATTTCCTTTTCGGCCAGGTATTTATTATAAGTGATTGCATTTTTTTTCCTTTTTTCGCAGCAGCTCAAACATGCACTGTGTATTTAGTGCCTAACCTATGTCAATGAATGGTAAAAATACAATCACTCATCACATACTGTTATTTCATTTGCTATTTCATTTTTCAACCAACTCTTGAAATACTCCCAGTTTTGTTAACTAAAACATAACCCTTGCTATTTTGTACAGCACTTGCATAACTCACCAAATACAGCTATTTTTTCTCTGTGCCCCATTTCATAAAACACTTGCAATTGTTGTAAGTGTCAAATTATTGTAATTACCATGGCAACAGCTGAAATGCTCTATGCTGATTGGCTGTTGACTTAATAGTTACAATAATTGGACACTTACAACAATTGCAAAAGTTTTATGAAACTTGGATAACTCACCAAATAAAGCTATTTTGTTGAGAGCAGGGACGATGGGGTCTGGCCTGGTCTGGAGGAAGAAGATGACGAGGAGTGTGAGGGGGTAGTTGGTGATCCAGTAGCCAGGGTTGTTGTGTGTGATACCATTCAGCTTGGCCCAGTGACGCACCATGAACACTAGAGGGCGCACTCTGGGATCCATCCGCCCAAAGATGTACAGCATCTCGGAGCTCTTCACGGCTATCCTGAAGCAGGAATTAGAAATCATATCAAATTATAATTTGAAATGTTAGGTACTTGGTACAGAATTGATATTGATGAATACAATTTTATATTTTTGGAAAAAAACTTATTCTGAGAGCCCACTTGTAGATCCATCTGTCAATAGCCCGACAGCATCACTGCAGAAAGATAAATCGGTAAGTCATGACAAATTGAAGTTATAAGAACTTTGTTGTTGAAAGTTCATAAAACATTCATAGTAAAATGAGGCTGCTTTTTGAAGTATCGTCATTGGTTCAGCACAGATCTCTGTGCAGTTTTCCTACTTTAAGACGGTTTACAGTAATCTGTTACTTTGAAAGGTTATTTCATTTTAGTTATAGCTCTTAGAATACAAGTGTACAATAGCATGTTAAGAAGGTTCAATATTTTTTTTAAACATAAAGCATGTGTCATGTGACAAGTCACCTGTTATCTCCTGTGAGGTCACATGACAGCCCTGTTGCCTGGTGCTTGAATTTGACCAGAGGGCACCTTGCATTGAGTATTCTCTGGACGGAGCTGCACTGAGGGACATGACGCTCTAGAAACTCTGCCAGAGTGAAGAGGGTTGACTGGGTTGCCACTCGCTCACTGGTTGCAGACTGCCGGTCATAGCTCAGCTTGTACTTGTTTTTACCCTGATCATCAAAGAAACACAATCAAATAAAGACAACAATATAATTTTATATGGAATTCATTTATGTTTGAATATAAAACAAATATAACTGCATGGTTAAACAAAGAAATTAAAACAAAATCAATAAACTTTGTTATTAAAATTCTAACTTCATAAATAAAAAAATAAAAAAAACAATCAACTGTTTCATTTGTAAGTATTGTGCTGAGCCCCTGGATAATAAATTCATACCAAAACCAACAATAAGCCATTAAACAGACACAAATAATAAGGAAAAGAAACAGCATTTCACACTTTTAAATATTGCCTGTTTCAGAGTTGACATTATACTATTGAGCATACAATGAAAATTAATGTTTATAGTAAAAAAATAAATACAAAAAAAAACAAGATTGCACCTGTTTCAATGGGATGACTCCCTGGGCTGTGCCCCTATCCAGATACATGTCCACATCACAGCTCCTCTTGCCAAAGCCATTGATGGAGGAGCCAAAGGGATGCAGGACCGCATCAGGCAGGATGGTCTGGAAGGATTCCTCCATGAGGGAGCAGGCTAGGAACCGCAGTCTGGTCTCACTCTCTGTCAGGGCCTGCTCCTGCACCAACAGGTCCAGCTGCTCATCAACCTGGCAATGCAAACAATTTACAAGCAAATATATCAACATTATACAAACATAAAAGTGGGCAAGCAGGACAGTAATAGAACCATAGTTTAAAAGAGCTAAAAAATAATACGCCTGTCAACTATGATGAAACATCGCCCCTATGTGAACGATTAGTTATATATCAACAAATTTGCTGTTGGGTTTATGGGTTACTATTAAGTTTTGTATTTTTTATAATCAGTTCAACCTTATTTATCTTAATACCATCATGGATATACGTTATTTCAACTTTTGAATATGTTTTTATTTATAGAAAGATCTATCCATTGAATGTGGGAGAAAGACATACATTGATGGGAGAGAACTCACACTTTGTGCATTTGCTAGAGACTGCAGAAGCTCTGCATTGCTCAGGTTCTTGTTGAGGATGGCGACTGATGCATTGCCTGTCTGCGGACCCTTGTCTTTTTGTTTGACAGGCTTGGAGAAACTGAGGAACCTGGACTCGAGTTGTTCCTTGACCCTGGTCTGGTCACTGCTGGGCTTGGTCCCTGTCGTGTGAGCCTTCTGTGTGATTTGTTTGGCAGTCTCCGCCTTGCTGAATTCCACTACCACATATTGAGCCTGGAAAGTAATGGTTGATCAAGTCTTGTAAAAGGCTTCCTCTGAAAAATAACTTGACTGTATGGAGCAACCAAAGGCCTAATTCACTGATATTTAATTATTTCAAATAAACTCAAGGGTAATACAAACTGATTCAAACATTTATCATATTTTTCTTATCAAATAACAATATTTTGATGTGATGACAAAATAGGTCATTGTTTTTTTAGAATACTGTAAGCTCAAGTTGCCATCCTTTCATTTCATCTAAGATAAAAACAAGTCCTCATAATGCATCACAATGCAATAGAGTACAATGCAAAACAAAGAATAAAACTAAAGCAAATGCTCACTTTCTGGAAGTATGTGAAGTGATGTTGTACTTTGCCTTGACTGTTGCAGTACTGCAAGAGGCTATCCAGGGATGTTCCATTGGACAAACGAACCAGCAGACTTCTAGAAGCTTGAGACTTCCTGGAACACATCATGTCATCAAAGGCCTTGGCCAGGTTGCTACCGTTACCTGCTCAATTCAAAGAAACATGCAAACGTCCAGATCAAAGTTTAAAACATGGTGGATCAACACACAAGCTTACAAGTTACATGGTTGCCCAGTTTAACCAAAACATGATCCACGTAAAAATAAAACTTATTATGATGAAGAATGTAGACTAGAGTAGTTGCCCAAGTGGACTGCATTCATTAACCCTTTCAGGACTGGTCCTGAAAATACTTGGGCCTGGGTCTATGGTTAATACCCGTTATAGGAAAATCAGTCAGTTCTGAACAGGTTATTAAGACACTCAGAATAAGCGCTCAGTGGCCTGCTGGGCCTTAGGGCAACAAATACATCATTGTACTTTTTTTGGTACTGATTTTGATCAAACAAAGTTGATTCTGTCTTTAAAACTGTGTGCCCTTTCAAATTTTAAACTTAGTATTTCAACGCCTCACAAAAAATGTATTTCTCAAAGCGCCCTCTAGACCAAAACTATCCCTTGCCCTTGGGCTTGGCCTTTAATGGTCACTTCAGTCCTAAGTCAAGTGTGACTCCAATGCTGAAAGACCTCAACTGGGAAAGCGTCTTTTCCGGTCCATCCAAATTCAGGATTATTTTGCGAAATTTGGGTATTTATTAATCGAATCATGCATTTGGAGGTGGAAAAGTTCATGTTCAAACTCATTATCATTTGTTAATTTTGGGGGATTTTGTATCATCCTACCAGTCAAATACAAGGATTTTGAATGCGAGTATGTCAGGCGCCGTGCGCAGTAAGTAAGCGAATCTGAACGTCATTTCCGATATCCCAAATCAAAAAATAAAATCAAAATGTGTCTTTTAATTTTAACATTTAATTTTATTAACAAAATAACCCAATACGCTTCAATTTTAGAACTCGTGTAACTCACATTTACTCGTCTACCAGAAACATTAACAATACTTTGTAGATGTGCATTTACTAGTAAAATAAAAGTCAAATATCACACTCAAACAAAAAGTGAATAGTCACCATGATCACTAACGCAGTTTGTTACGAATGGGGCTGGACTTCTTCATTTCATTAATTAAGTCAGACATAGACACGAGGCGAGGATAAGGGATTTAAACTAAAATTACCATTTTTCCTTGAACTGTTTGACGTTTTTCCATTTGTGGATTCGGTGCTTGATTCCATGCTCGTCAAATTCCGTAGAAAATCTTTCTTCCAACATCGCCATTTATCACATTTCAATAAGAACCGAGAGATATTTGTGTAACACATTTTCCCCATGGGCGCTGCCATTTTGAAAGGCGAGATATTTGGACAAAGATGGCGGTAGACAGAGTTTGGCAAGTTTTGTAAAGCGAATACGAACAAGACAAAACAACAACAGCAACAACAAATAAAAAATAAATAACAATAATAATATCAATAATAATAATAATAATAATAAGACAAATAATAATATCATTATGATACAAAATTCAGATTTAATACAAACAATGCAAACTGATCAAACATCGGGGGGGAGGGGGGGGGGGGGGGGGGGGGGGCACTCGAATTATTTTTTGACGGGGGCGTGCCTCACGAACTCTGAAATGGGGGTCTGAAGAGCTGACTACAAGCACAAAATATAGGGTATTTGGAGCTACAAAAACCCTGAAACGGGAGTTATGGGGTCTAAGGAGCAGACTAAAAATACAAAAAACATAGACATGGAGCTACCAAAGACCTACGGAAACCCTCAAAAAGGCTCAAATGGTGGTCCAAGGAGCCGAACTAGAAGAGAAAAATGGACTTGGCGCTAGTCAAATACATAGCCAAGTCATTCCGGGGGACCATGGAGCCGAACTACAAGAAGAATAATGGACTTGGCGCTACTCAACTACCTAGCCAAGTCATTCCGGGATTCTATGGAGCGGCAATTTTTGAAAATCGGGTATCTTTAGAGCTGCGATTGGGTGTGAAAAGGGGGTTCTTTTAAGCGGCACATACCCGTCTTACATTATACATGAGTGCCCCCCCCACCCCCCCCCCCCCCCGAGATCGTAACATCGTAACTGGAAAATATGCACATACAAAAACGTTTGTATTTATTTTTCAGTTTGCGAACAAAATCATATCATATATTCTGAAAAATTTGTTGATATACACAATTTATCATACAAAAATATAAGCCTGGAATACACAATTTATCATAAGGAATACACAATGAGTGTCTGATAAACATCATCTATAGAAAACGACTATAGAACACTTATTTTCGTACAAATCTACACATTACAAGTCATGTGCATGACTAATCGACTACAGTGAATAATTATTGAATGAATAATGCATAAAAGTTCTGCTGCATTTACAAAGTGCCATTTTATGCATTACGACACTTAATTACATTATGGTGTATCATAATTATATTCTTTCTGCTAATCTAATTCCTTCGTAGTATTTACAAAATTATTGGCATGGTATGAAGGATTATATTGACCATAGAATGTTGAATTTGATTCAGTTAAATCCCATTTGTGGTGTGCCACGCCCACAAGGATCCTTAATTTGACCACATCTCTTTATTTACGCATCTAACGTTAATTGCATCCTACATTATTGTATCAATTCTTGAAAAAAGGGCTATATAAATGAAGTTATTATTATTATTATTAATTATCATTATTACAGTATTCTTTTCGCGACGATAGTTAGTACGCACAATGATTTTGATGTATTGATAAGTTTTAAATCGCCCGTTGGCTACGGTATGTATAATAATAAGCTAGATCATTACATTAATTTTGAGTAAATGAGCTAATAATACCTCAACTACGAATATTACTGATAGGCGATGTAAAATTATTTTAAGCAATAAAACCTTGAACGGAAAAAGTATGTTTATTTTCTTGGAGTCTATGTATATGAATTTTTTGAATTGGGACAAACATTGTAAACATAATTGTATAGGTCAATTTGGATTTTGAATAAATTACGATAATAATGATTTGTCTAGAAACACATTTTTACTCTTATATCGAATTTCATATTGTAACATTACATGGGGCACAAGTTGTAAACGAAATATTGATTTGATTTTTGTATTACAAAAAGGGCCATTAGAATATGTTCAAATTTATCTTGCTCATACTAGCCTATCTTTAAAAGCTTAAATTGTACATATTAATGTGTTACAAACAGCAATATTCATGTTTTAATTGAAAATAAATCTAATTCCTTTGCACTTGAAGACCCCCTATATGCGAATGATTAAATACACAACTACCAAACTCGTAGTTCAGGAATAATTATCATATGTTGAGCCCAAAGACTTTTGCTTGCACAAGCATTTATTAAACATGACCCCTTACCCAATTATCACTCACTGCATGTTCCTCATTACATTCATTTGAATACATAATATTTCATATGCTATGGGCTATGATTAGCTATTCTCTTGGACGATAATTATTTGTTCTTTGTTTGTTATTTACGTACTTTGAATATTGATATATAATAAATGGTGGACAAACATTATCGCAATGAAATATATAATTCAATTCAATCAATTCAATTCAATTCAATGTAATATCACATTTCTGTTAAATCATCGAATACATACAATATATTATACACTACATCAAATTAAAAGTCATACAATACATGCAATATAAATACATGTATGAATTGTAAATTACAGTGGATGTGGGAGATCTACAAATGATATTAAAACCTGTCGAGGTAAATCCCTTTATTGACTGCGATTGATACAAAAAAGACAACAAAGAAGTAAAATGGATTTGGATGAATGTTTGTCTGTCGTTGCCAACCCCCCGCCACGATATCGTGGATATCAAGATCAAGGCATAATATAATCATATTCATATACATGTAATATCATGTCAATATGGAAAAAGCCACAAGCCCAATAATGATACAAAGCATATTATGCTGCGTCGGGAAGCCAGTGGGTATGTATAGCGTGGTTGAACTTATCGCGGGGGTAGGGGCATTATTGGGGGCACACCTTATTATAAGTATGTATTTCTTTATTTTTCACAGATTTTGGTTATTGTACTCGCACTTTTGTTAATATTTTAATCTTATATTCATTTTTTTTTGGGGGGGGGGGTGGGGGGTGGGGCGGGGGCACGCGACCCCGTATAGCTACGCTGCTGGTGGAATCGTTAGATTACCAATTAGCCCTATATCCACCATTATACATAAACCCACACAATATTGTTAAGACGAGCTGAGGTCAAATCCTGAGTAAAGATGTACATTTCAGATGAATCTATTAATGAGTTGTAGTGGTTTTATTTAGTCTTTTATTAGTTCTTAGTCCTACGCGATAATTTAGATCCTAATCATGAATTGATTCAGCCGTCTGTGTGTCGGGATCAAAGTTATCTTCGAGCTTGCCGTATCCCGTCACCACAACGTTATCGTCATCGTCCACGGTCTGAACCCCCCGTTCCTCTGACTCCGTAGATACCTTTTCTTGGTCGTCCTTAGCTCATCTCATACGCCTCAGCAGCTTGCTGAAAGCATTTGGGTCTATGCATTAAAGATACAAAGAATAGTCATAGGTTTTATATGCTCGTGTTATTGTATAACAAGAACAAACACAACCGAACAAACAAAGACAACAAATAAATAAACGACCAAACGGTCTTGCCATTAATCATACTGTAAAAGTATATGGTTGTACTAGTTCCAACCTACAATGTTAACCCTCCTAACAACCTCTTAACATTATTGCTATATGATTATGTTCGTTTGTTATGAAATAAAAATGAATAAATAATATATAATCCCGAACATAATTAATCAAACTTGTTTTACCAGCTATAATGAAAGATTCCAATGTAACCCACAACAGCATGTATACACGGAAAACCTACCTTAGAAATGGCGCGAGTAAAGAAGGGTTAATCTCCCTCATTCTCTCCTCCTCGCTCACAGACGGATAATTCACTGACCGCCACACCGACCACGAACGTCACTAGGAACGATAGGAAGCTGTACCACATGAACGATACCTATAGTGTAATCATACAAGCCGATAGAACGGACAGAAAGTCGGTGAAATAATGTGTTTATTGAATAAGAAAAGAAAGACACGTAAACTATTTTGTCACTTAATTATGAAAAAAGAAGCTGGTTAGGACTGCAGTATACTACAGACACATTATGTTTTTTAATGATATTTTTTTTCGGACAAATTAAATATAAAACCTATATTCGGGACCAGCAAGGTGTTTTAATTTATCGATTGTAGAGCCAAAACGAATATTCGCGCAAAAACAGAATATTCCTGGAAAATGTTGCTAGTAACATCATTAGCATGCAAATAGATGGGCTAAATACAAACATTATATTTGGTGGGACCATTCCTTCGTATATTATATATTGTCAGGGGCGGATCTAGCTTTTTGCTAAGGGGGGGGGGGGGGGGGGTGGATCTAGCTTTTTTGCTAAGGGGAAGGGGGGGGGGTTTGACCCAATGACGATGCGGATACTGTGTGGGTCTGGACACATGACGGCGTTTTTCTATACACAACACATTTTCACTTGGCAGCCCAAGGGTGGTGGTGGGGGGGGGGGGGGGGGGGGAGTTAAACCCCCTAACCCCCCCCCCCCCGTAGATCCGCCACTGATTGTCAAGGTATTACCTGCACTATTAGAGCATACGCCACACCATAATTGTTGACATGGTTTCATATAGTAGTGGAGATCAATCTGAAAGTTTCTGAACAACATAATTACACAAAATGATTAAAAGTGCTACTAAGCTCACTCTGTAAAGCCAGAAGGTTGAATCTGTGTTGATAAGGATCCGATGGCCATCCAGATGCCGATGGCTGCCCCCACTACTAGCCCAATGAGAGCCCCTCTGAGAAAACATACACAACAATACAAGGGTTTTATTAAAATTTTAAAAAAAACATTGAGATAATTCGAGATAATATGGCATTTAAACAATGCTGAAAAGCGAAAATTAGTTATACTTCAATCACAGAGTCAACAAAATTCACATTTGATATGCGATGAGAAAGGTATCATTTAAATTAAAAATGTTTCTTGTTAAATATATACATGATAAAATTGTATTTTTTTATATTGTAACTACTGTATGTAGCAACATTGTGGTCCATATTCGAATTTGTCATTGGAATTAGAAATCAACCCAACAATGAAAATTTGGTGCTGCCAGTGGAAATATTCTCTTGAGTGAGGTTAAGTTTGTGGCAAAATAAAGTAATTTTTATGTATTATGTATGGGGTCGCCCTTCTGGCATCATGGCTATGATACATCACGGTTGACATGTTATATAACCTGCATTGCTACAGGGCGTGAGGAGGGGGGGGGGGGGGGGGTCGCCCTCTTGGCTATGATACATCACGGTTGACCTATTATATACCCTGCATTGTTATACAGGGGCGTGAGGGGGGGGGGGTGGGGTCGCCCTCTTGGCATTCTTGGCTATAGAGTACCGAAGTGTGACGTCAGGGCTATTCATTGCCATGGGTAAT